>VUQI01028142.1:49823-60257 GCA_015106735.1 Paratilapia polleni
CCCCCCCCATTTTTTTTTTTTTTTAATTAATTATTTTTTTTTTTTTTTTTTAACTCTGGCAGGTGTACCATCATAGCATCATGGGCTTAAATAAGGAAGGTATGAAAGGGTTTTGATACAAATACCCCTTTCAAGATATAATGTCAAGAACAGTTATACTCTCCACCTCTATTGTAGTCATTTTACAAGTTCCACCCTAACAGCTGCAGTCTCTAAAAGCTTTTAAAATAAGCTTACATTTTCATTGTCTCTGAGTTCTGCTAAAACATGCATTACTTAGAATTTCAATTTCCATCAATATGCTTTAACAGAGATAAATGCAAATGTGTAGTTTATGTAGTAGAGCACATTCCCATTTTAAAAAGTTGCAGTTAATCAACTTCTAACATCACTGCTGTCCTGCATGGCAAAAGATTTTTTTTTCAAGTTTTATTACTTTGAAATTGTTTTCTGTCCACTTAAGATCAAGTGGAGTTGATCCATGAAGAAGCTTGTTCAAGTAAGTCAGCTTGAAGCAATTGTTCACCTATTATAATAGGGCTGTGCATATCAGGTTTCCAGCAGAATACTGCTTACTAAGTAGCATTGTGGCAGTGAAACATGGTGGTGGGAATATTCAAGTGTGGGGGATGTTATTGAATGTTTAGACTCTACCATGACATAGTAAGCCTTCTGGTTTGCATCTTTGTGGAGAAGGAGTAATAGTGAGGCAGGATAATGAGCTCAAACACACCTCGAAGCTTTGCAAGAATACTTAAAGAACAAAAAACACCAAGGAGTGCTGACTGCCATGGAGTTTCTTCCACAGCCTCCTGTGCTCAACCCCACTGAATGATTATAAGGTTACTTGAAGTGTTCAAGAAATTACTAGAAGCTTTTGGAATATTTGCAGAATATTCTAGGATAAAATTATGTTATCCCTGCTAACTCAACTAGTGCATTTGTTAAAACAAAACAAAACACTGTAAAATATTCCTTTTAATCCAGATTAAGTTCATTTAAATTGTTAAACTGATATTATTATCAGTTGTAATAAAAAAAAAAATCAACTAGTTCTCCAACTAAATGGTCATATTGGATGTTTGTTCCTTCGTAGGTGGGGAGGTTGTGGCACAAACACTCATATTTCAACCAGTACACTGGAGTGTTAATCTTGTCTGATACTACGTTTGAGTTTTGCTTTAACTCACTAGTTGGCTAGTTTTCAGCACTAAAACATCTTTAGAGTTGGGAACTTCCTTTTATAATGCTGAACAGAAACCACAATCGTCTGGGTTGTCCACGTCCTGAGCTCCACCTTGTAAATGCGTTAACAAAAGCCTATTGTGGATGCACTTATACACATGACCACCAGAGGTCGCTATAAAACGTCACTGTAGGTCGTAAGAACAGCTTGGGGCAGTCTAAAAAAATTGTGTTCTAAATTTGAAGCTAATGAAAAATAGAAGTATATTTCAAAGTGGGCCTCATTGTCTCTTTCTGAGAGAAGCAGCTTTGATTTCAGATTTGTGGTGACTCATTTTTAATTTCTTCTGGTATGATCTTAAATAGCTTATTTAGTTTAAGGATTTAAGCATTTGCCTTAACCTGTGTAGCAACAGGTGTACATTTAAAAAAATGTAATTACCAAAATTAAAGACAGATTTTCAGTGGAGAGTGGCAACCAACTGGTTGCCAAGTAGTAAACTCTGAAGGTCTGGTTGGTAATCCAGTCTTGTTGAGAGCAACAGGTAAAAGTCTTCCTACATATACTATGTATTTGTGCCCAAAACAAAGCCATGTTTTCCTCAAATCTGAGTACAAACTGTTCACCTGGATGTTTGTATGTGCTTTCCAACAGATACTAAGAATAAAAGAAAAAAGGCAGGATTTACCACATTGTTCCCTGAGGAGCCTGCCTAATCAAAAATGCCTCACACAGCATCAGCAGTAATGCAGACTTTGTACATATCGACGTTGCTTCAAACTATGTATTAGCCATGGATGCGAGACACTAATTTGTCTGCCACTGACATTAAATGAATTACAGATCGCTTTCTTAATTTAGCGGTAAACGGACACCCTGGTACAGAATCAAATTAATCCCGGATGTTTCTATTTGTGAAATTGTCTCACACAGAGAGAGAGAGTGATGGGTCTTGCATTAATCGTAGTACTTTGCTGTTTTGTAGAAATTTAAGGGACAGCTGCACATAGTTTATTTGCCAGTCAGATCAGCTATTTTTGGGTTTGCACAGAGTTGCAGAGGAGAGGTGACATAATTTGAATCAGCAGACTGCCTCTGGAAAACCCCGCTGTGATCTTGCTCCTGGCAGTCTGTCTTTGTTGCTCATGACTCCTTGCGTACTGATATTGAGAGGAGTCAAAACAAATGAAGCAGCATCCGTGAGTTGGCACACACCCAGATTATGACAATAATATCCCCCTTCTTCTCCCCCCACTGCTGGGTGCATGTAAAAAGGGAGCATTAATGAACACAAAACATGACCTTTCAGTGAAATGTCAAGGGTGCCTATTTCAACCCTAAACATTATCAGAGGCTTCACCCTGGGACAGGCCTGATACAAACAATTTGTCACATGCTATAGTTCATATCAGAGCCAGTGAGCAAAGGCGTTGAGGCTCTAAATGTCAGATTTCAATTTGACTCCCCTCCCTGCTGATGGATGGGCCAATCCAGCTCATCTGAATACACAGTTTTCTTCTTGGAAAAATGGGATGTCGCCCACAGTTGTGATGGAGACCGTTGTTGTTTTTTCACAGTGCTGCATAAAAGAGAAGCCTCAATCTTTACAGTGGTTAATTGAGATTGTTGACATATGGGCAGCCCCGTGCTTGCTGTCTGGCGTATATGGCTCCCCGGAGCTTTGACACCAATCCATCATGTTCCTTTCTTCCCCACTGTCACATAATTGAAGAGACTGTCATGGCTGACTTATGTTGGCAACTTTGTTATGAAGTGTAGGGGGATAAAATAAAAGGCAAAGCTGTGTTATGGTGTGCCTTCCCACCACTGAGTTTCATTACTGTATTGATCTCTGTGGGGACAGGTGGCAGCGCAAGTAAATGCCATCAAAAAGTTGCGCCTCCACAAATACAACGGCTAACACTGTATGGCTCACATATCCTCACTGGGGAACCATTTGTTGTTGTGTAATTAGGTGCTTAAGTTGTTTACACCAGTGTCACGGGGGAAGGAGCCTACATGTGCTGATGTTGCTACTTTAATTAGGTCCTTGTTGGACTGAGTGTATCTGAAACGGCCTCTGGTAATAACCTTTAGCAGCAAGCCTATGACCCGTAAACTAGTCAATTTATTGACAGCATTTTCCAGCTCGGTTATGCATTTTGTTAATGAACTAAAGATTATTTTAAGATTAAAAGTCCCCTGTTTAAAGATCACAGGATTTACTTCGGTTTTTTATGGTTTGAAGAGCTGCTTCATTCTTAGTCTTGTGACAACAGGTTTATGATGGGTAAGGCTTCACTTGAAGTTTCACCTGGATTTTATGAAAACCCACACTTTTATTCATCAAATGAGTTTAAAAATTGTTAAAAAAGCATATTTAAAAATCAACAAAGTTAGAAATAATGATTTCTTTTTTTTTGTTGAAATATTAATTTTGTTCTTAACTTTGTTTATGTCAGATGATCTTCCATTTGGAGCTTGGAAGACCTTTGTTGAGTTGATCTGGAGACATTTCAACCCATGTTTCCTGAAGCACCTCCCACGAGTTGGATTGGTTTGATGCTCACTTCTTAGTTGTTCCCACAACAGCTCATTATGGTTGAGAATTAGTTCAGTGAGGAAAACCTGTTCTCACACTTTGTATCTGTTCCTTTTGATAGTATGTGCTGCTCTATTTTCTTTGCCACTTCCATTTTCTCTCTCTATCAAATTCCAACATCACTACTCATGTCCCATAATCTGTCTGTGTTCTTTGAGCCAGTAGGCCCCTAGTCCCTGTTCTTTAAATTTATTGAGATCTGTCACTCACCCTTTCAGGCGGTTTGCTGTGCAGTACTTCTCCTCCCCATCTCCACCTCATCCGGGTTGCCCAGGGCATCTCATTCAAAGTCTCCATCAGCCATCTGCTTACTCTGCTCCACCACCAGAGTCTAGACTCCGGGGGGTCCAGTAACTGTATCCTGCCTTCATCTGGGATTTTGCTCTATGATGTTGCTTCTCAATACTTAAATTTTGCATGTTTACAATTTTTGCAATAAATTGTTCTCTTCTTCCAAATCAGCCCTCCTTATTGAAATAAAGCTGCCAGTTGAGGACCTGTGAGCCATCTGTTTCTCAAACTAGAGACTATGATGTAGTTGTCCTCTTGCTGTTTTTCTTTTTTTTTTTTTTTTGGCAATTTCCTGCATTGACTGGCCGTCATTTCTTTGCCCAACTAGAAGGAAAGTTATTTTTCTTATTTTGAGGCTGTAATTGAACCTACAAATGCTGATGACATTTGAGACAGTCAACTAACTATACTTAATGCTTCTAAAATCCACACAGCAGTTTTCAGCTATGGTAACACTGGAAAGAGGGGTTTCCTAATCATCGGTCATCTCTTAACATGCTAAATACCATGGTAACACAATGTTCCATTGGATCATAGGGGTGGTTGTTGTGGAAAATAGGCAGAAAATTAACAGTTAAAATTTCTTATTGATTTATGATTAATAATTCCAGTATTCTCTTTTGTATTTACAGTATTTATGACAATTTTAATGTTATACTAAAAACAATGACATTTCTAAATCAAAAACCTTTGGGGCTGTTGGCTATGTACACATAAATATTACATTTTAAAGATCTGCAAATGAAGGTGACCAGTGAGAACTATATTTCAACTTAGTGTTTATGTTACAGTCTTTTTATTCAACATAGAAATCCTATAAAGATATCCATAATAATATCTATAATGATGCATTGGATTGACAAGATTTCTTTTACAGTTGTCTGAAATGCACATATGAGCACGGTATAGGCAAGTTTTCCTTTACTGGAATGGATAGTTGAGAGATGACAGGATGTTGCAGAGCCAAAAATCTTCCAGCCTATAGTTAAAATTATAATTCAGTGTTTAGTCAGTTCTTTAATTTAGTATATCTATAATTACCATGTGATCAGAAAGAATGAACAACTAAGTTGTATGGTTATCCAACTGAATTGTAGATATCTTTAATTAGGTTCTCCATACAATTCAGTGCTTCATTCTTACAAGTCAAAATGCAATTAGAAAGTCATTATATCGTCTATATATGTATATATCCCATCACTCTTATGTATATTAAATCCACTTGCTCAATATGTTGTTGTATTCATGAACTAACATCAGGAATATTTCATTTGCTTTTCTAAGAATGTGACAGATGCAAGCATGCAGTGGAAAGACGGATTTCTTCCATCCTTTATGAATCAGATTAAATCTCTCTTGACTCGCAGCAGGGGATCATGTAACTGCATGTTCTGTATTCCAGCAGATTAAGAGATCTGGAGCAAAGTGGAGGGATGGCATGTATTCCTTAAATAGCTCATTACACAGTTCTTAATTTTCACTCCTTATTAATATTCAGTCTTTCTCTGATTAATTATTTGACAATTAATATGATTTTGACTTTGATGTTCAAAATGTCATGACTTTTAGTTTCTGCTTTTGTGCAGCTCACCTGCAGATGTTTAGGCGCTGCTATTGGGGCAAGTTGTTTTCTGTCAATAAACCCTCATAATATAATTATTCACCAAATACATTATTCACTGCCTTAAAGGGTTGAATTGAAAGAAGTGTCCTGTTCCTCTAGTTTGGTTCTTTCAAATGTATTTACTTTTTAAGGATTGTGTTTCATCTTAGAGGAAAGACAATTCTCTTCTCCTACCCAGACTCTGCAGTAAACATCTGTCACATTTTTGCTCTCAGAATTATGTGCCACATTATGATTTTACTCTCTTGCCAATGTGAGAATGTTGCTCAATAATAGTCTCCTAATGATTACATCTGAAATATTATTACTAATGACCTTAGGAGAGGCTACCCCAGCAGAGAGAGTTAGAGCATGCAGAGGGTACTTCAGTATATATTGAGAAAATCAATTTTAATAGTAGAATCAATACAAGATTCAGTTTGTAGACCTTAAAAAGTCAGGAAATACACAAAGGCTGGCCTTTGCTTCAGTTTCTTTTATAGACACACTGATGACCTGCCAGGGATAATCCTACCTTTAAGGATTTCTGATGATGCACATTTTTTACAGTAATTAGATAGAATAGTAAATTGTGTGGTATTGCTGGTAAACAAAGTGTATTGCAAAAACAAAAAAGAAAGAGACAGGCAGTACATTTTCTGATGAAACCAGTGATTTGTTCTGCTTAGTACCCCGGACTTTAGCTCAAAGACTTTTGAGATTGTCTAATTGGCATCTGTTTCAGTCTTATTCTGTGGCATTTGTCATGTCTGTGTCTATTTAAGTCAAAAGCACACTTCAGATGGTGTATTGCTACAAGTCTGGTAAAAAAAATTTTTTTTCGGCTTTCCAGCTGGAACATACTATTCCAGATAAAGGATAGGTCACTTCAACTAATTTAGCAATTAGATGCAAACCAAATGATTGCAGAGTCATTTAGGTCAGTACTGAGTACCTTTGTTTTTATTTTTGTATTGATCGAGCAGTGATCGATTTTTGCAATGTCACTTGGATAAAGTACCATTTGGGTCCAGACTGAGATGTCTAGACAGCTACTGGATGGATTGCTTTGAAATTTTGTCCCGATATTATTGTGCACAGATGATGAACCTTAAATACTTAGTTGACTTTTCATCTAGAGCTACCAGCAGCACCTACTATATGTATTGACCATTTATGGTTTCCACATGAAGTGTCCACAATGCAGAGGGAAACATATTAACTCTTGCACAGGACCAATAGGATTAAACTACACATTTTATTGCACTGAGTGCCCCTTTGATGTTAGTTTTCAAATGGCATGGCAGCCCAATATCATCCAATCCCTTCTCAACTGAAATAGATGAGAGTGCAGGCAAATATTCTCTGCTCTTGTCTTCACTGTTGCAGGATGCTTAACTGTGGTGAGGAAATGGCAGACAAGCTTGGCTGCAGATGGGCAAAGTTGTGAAAGTGTATATTTGAACCCCCTACTTGCCCTCTTATGTATATTTCTGCCAATTGTTATTCTTCCTAATGTGACAAAATGGTATCTTGGAACAGTAGCAATCCTCGAAAAATTATCCTAAACAGGTACCCAGTGCATTAAAATGTGATGAGAAAGTTTCCTGGCCAGGTGTTGAGAATGCTTGGTTATACTTGGTTAACCTCATTTCCTAGAATGGAACCTTGAGGTTGACAGTTGGGGTTTTGCTTGAAATATCTTATAATTTAATTAAATTTGGGAAGCTGCAGACATTCATGCTGCCCTCCAAGAATGAAATACATCAACCTGTGTGGTCCTTCGATCTTACTTTGTCTGCTCGGTTTGTCTATAAATGCATCCATTTTCTTAACTGCTTATCCAATTCAGGATAGCGGCAGGGCTGGAGCCTATCCTGGCTGGCGTTGGGCGAGAGGTGGGGTACATCCTGGACAGGTCGCCAGTCTACTGCAGGACTAACACAGAGAGACAGACAACTATTCACACTCACACCTCTCACTCAGACTCACATCCACACCTATGGCCAGTTTAGAATCACTGTTAAGCTAACATGCATGTCTTTGGACTGTGGGATGAAGCCCGAGTACCCAGAGAGAACCCACACAGGCACAAGGGAGAACATGCAAACTTCACACAGAAAGAACCCAGCTGGTGGGCAAGTTTGAACCAGGAACCTTCTTGCTGTGAGATAATATGTTAAAATTATTTACAGTAATCTCCACTTTTCTCACTCGGTCACTAATTAGATTGATAAAGAAAACATTGCGTCAGCACGTACATTAGCACGTACAGAGACACATTTTTAAAGCAATCATGTCAAGAGGTGTTATTCCAGAGTGAACTGTTTTCTCAGCCGCTGCATGAATAGCTGAGAGCAGTTTTTTTAGTCCTCCATCACTGCCACTCATTGTGCTTTACTTCACCGATTTTGCTGTGTAAGTTCCAGACTGAGTGACCTTTGTTTGGGTGTTTTCTGGCTTATAGAGTCAATAACATCTGCCGGTTATTTATGATTGCAAGGTAGACATTTAAAATTTTTTTTTTAAAAGTACAACAGCAGCCGTGGACAGCAAACAAAAAGGCCTCTTGCAATGCATAAAATGAGAATAAAGTCAACCTTTTGACCAGTTCAAAAGCATTTTTCATGGTTTACATGTAGCATCTGTGTAATAATGGATGCAGTCTTGACCTTTTCACATAGAGATAAAGTGTGGTGCCAAAAAATCCCCCAGAAGCTTTCGTATGCCAGAATAACCATGTACAGAGCAGTTTGCAGCTTGAAAGCTTACACTTGTACATTGGGCTAAGGCCTTAAAGTTTTAATGTGCTCCAGGTGTACAGTAGCCTGAAAGTGTAGAATCAGTTTCAAGCTTTTTGGCCTGCACCTTCTGTTTAATTTTTCATTTGAGTCTGAAAAATTCAGCTTGTGTTTTCTTTGAGACACTGCTTTTGTGTTACCCGAAGAAATGATTCTGTATAGAAGTTCAATATGTCCCGGGTAACCATGAACCTGCAAATTGATTTCTCTGGGTGAATTTGGAGCCTGGAGCACATCTTTTATTCTCTTTGCTTTGAGAAGAAAAACAAATAATGTCATGCACGCCTTTCTGCTTCTCTGTTATCACATGAAATGTATTGTTATATTGCTCTATTTGGTGATGGAAATAAGCAATAGCCTGAAGGGAACAGGTTATCGAGTCATATTATTTCACCTGGTCATGCAGAGTGCAGTAGAGCCTCTGAAAAGGTTATCAAAAAAGTTGTATTTCCCCCTTAGTTAAACTAGAAACTTGTTTTTGTGACAGCAAAACAACATGTGTGGTCTTAATGGACAAAAATAGTGTGCTAAGCCTCTCTATGACTTTTTTTTAGAGGGAAATCACAGTCAGTGTGATGCAGGATTTAAGATTTTATAAACAGAATCACCATGGTAACAAGGCAAGTTCACTATCACTTTGCATTCAGGAGATCCCATGATTGCAATTCCACAGCCATGTCCCCCGTCCCCCCTATTGCTTACAGACTATGAAAATTGAGGCTTTAGCTCATTGCCCCTGTTGCATTTGGCTGGTAAGCTTTGCAACACTTGAATCAAATGGCAAAGGCATAATTGGATTCAAATGAGATTTTAACCTATTAGAATAGATTTCTGTGTGCTTGAAGATGCTAAAATTTCAATGCTTAGTTCTTTTCATATTAAATGCTAATGAGGGGTTGGTAGGTTAAAACAAAGCCTGTTGGCAGCTCTTTAATTATCTGACAGAAACTAAAGGTTGTGACTGCCATTACTCTCAGAATTATTTTTTTTCCCATCTGTATTTGTGGGGGTTTTTTTCCAGTCGGTTTTGTAGATTAGACGACAGTTTTAGCATGTGGCATCATAATTCATTTAATGTGATAAAACTGCTTAAAACAGACCAAATACACCTGACATGCACAGACATCTGGGCATTCTTTGAGCTTCATAATCCAACCTGCTTTGTTTCAAAACATTTTCTAATCTGCAACATCACAAAACTAAATTTTCCTCTTTGCTTTGGTAAAACAGAAAAGGGCAGTTAAAGGGTAGTATTCTCATGAGTTGTCTATTTTTGGGTAGACACAACGGAAACAGAGGCTTACTTTCATGACAAGAAGCTTTTACAAAAAGTTTTTTATAGTTAAGAACCAGGAATATCTGTGCAAATTTTACCCAGAGATCCAGTGCAGAACTAACAGTTGATGTTACATTACGTTTTCCACTGCTTCTGGTTGTGTCCCTTATGAACACCAGTGAGGCCATCAACTGTTCTAAGCCCCTAAACTGTGGAGCACTCTTGATATCAAGTGCTCTTTATAAAAGTAAATTACAGAGCTGTCTTTTTACTACAGCCTTATTGTACTTTTTATTGACTTTGTCATAGATTGCTGTGTGGTAGGCAGAAGGTGGACCCAAACGCAGGACTCAGGAGACAGGGTTTAAACTAAAAGCGAGCATTTAATGCTGGTAACCCAGGAACAAGGAAAATAAACAATATACAAAAACTTACAAAAGAATACAAGCTAAACCGAGGAATACCAAAAAAGTCCAGGAAACACTAGGAAGTTTCCTACAGGAAACCACAGGGAGAGCAAACCACAGGAACACACAACTATATGGAGAACACACAGCCATGAGGGGTGTGTACGACGCAACAAAGGACAAAGGAGAACTGAGGGCTTAAATATACAAGGGAGTTAACGAGGGGAACAGGGAACAGCTGGCACACATCAGGGAGGATAAGACACAG
>VUQI01028142.1:60277-86985 GCA_015106735.1 Paratilapia polleni
GGTGAAACAGCTACCTACAGAGGGGGCGGGACTTTCCTCTCCAATAGGAAGTGTAGATTGACTGATTAAGCCAATTAGAACAGAGTTTGAGCAAAATTACTGACATTACTTATTGTTTTTGTCATAGATTACTGTGTGGCAGGCAGAAGGTGGACCCAAACGCAGGACTCAGGAGACAGGGTTTAAACTAAAAGCGAGCATTTAATGCTGGTAACCCAGGAACAAGGAAAATAAACAATATACAAAAACTTACAAAGGAATACAAACTAAACCGAGGAATACCAAAAAAGCTCAGGAAACACTAGGAAGGTCCTACATGCAACCACAGGAACACACAACTATATGGGGACGACGCGACAAAGGACAAAGGAGAACTGAGGGCTTAAATATACAAGGGAGGTATTTGTGCTTTTTCTTGTTTTATTCTCAAATCCTGGTATTAATGTTGACATATTGTTTGTTTGTATTTTTTAAATTTATTTTTATTTATGTATTTCCTTTCTTTCTTCCTTTGTTATGCACTTAATGTTCATTTTTGCATGTTTTCATGAAAGGTGGCAAATAAATAAACTTGCCAAGTTAACACAGCAACATTAACACTAATTTGGATTTGTTTGTCTGGCTATTTGGTAAACTAAGCCTAATAGTGATTCTCTTTTAGCTCTCTCCTCTGAGCTGCTAAAAAAATCTACAGTTTGCTGCGGATGATAAAAGTACTGAAAGTGGAGTGGCTGTAAAGTCTGAATAAGCTGAACAGGGACTATGATGCAGAGAAAGACAGAGAAAATGTTTATTTGGAATCACAGACTATATATAAAAGATGGGTGCAGCTTCTGGATCTAAAAATGTAGCCAATGTGGAAATGCTTTACACCCACACTCTTCCCAGTGGCCTGCAGGGGGCAACTCCTTGTTTGGTTTTATAGAAATCTGGGAGAAAAAGACTCATCATTTTATGAGTTTATGGTTTCAATCATTAGTTTGAAGTCTTATTAAATACAGCATGATATTCATTTTGTAAATTATGGTCCGCAAGTGCAGAGGTTGGACATGTGCTGAGGAGGAATAGTGGATATATTGGGCAAAAGATGTTGAATATGGAGCTGCCAGGCAGGAGGAAAAGAGGAAGTCCACAGAGAAGGTTCATGAATGTAGTGAAGGAGGACGTGCAGAGGGTTGCTGTGACAGAGGAGGAATGGTAGGGATAGGGTGAGATGGAGGCAGATGATCCGCTGTGGCAATCCCTAAAGGGAGGAGGAGGAGGAGGAAGAGGAAGAAGAAGAAATAATTATGGTCTACATTTAAGGTAAAAGACGATAGGGGGTGTGCTTTAGGGCTGGCCTACCTTGTGATTGATAAATTGCTACTAAATGAGTGCATTTTGTCCCTCAATTTCTCAGTCAGATCCACCCAGTGTGTAAGACATCTGGTTTTAAAAACCTAAGATGATATCATCCAAAGTGCTCACCTCAAGGCTTCAAGAAAGGACTTCACAAACAACTAGGTGAACAGCGAATCTGTCCATCTTTTATACACAGAGCCCAGAACAGGTAAACATATCCAGACAGAAAGTGGGCAAAAAATCTAGTAGTTTAGCTGGAGAAAAGAGCAGTAGAGTGAAAAGCCAAAGAGAGTTACACTAGAGAACTGCAAGAAAGTGATGGACACACAGGATTTAACACAGAATCCAGCAAAGAAACAAGGCAAACTGTGATGTATATGTAAAAGGTTGGCTCGGAGCAAAACCTGAGTCAGATGACTGTATGGGGTTGGCAGGAGTCTGAGCCAGGGGCATGTGAGGATCAAGAGAGTGTGGGACATACGTACAAGGTTGGTAAATTAAACCGCAAGACATGAAACTTAAAAAGCAAACAGGAAATTTGACATCTTAAAAAAGGAGCCAAAAGAACAAAAACTCACCACAGTGAGTCACAGAGTCCATTCTGTGTGGGTATGATCAACTCTTTACATCACGCATCTTTTCTCAGCCCATTATTACACTACACACTACACTAAGATCACACGTGTTCACTAAAAGTATGTGAAATGCTCTGCGCTGCTCTTTCTAGACTGACTTGAAAGAAGAAACCTCAATAACACTGTGCGGTAAGGTTGAACATTTGACAAATGGCCAAGGATAAGGACATTTTATGACATTCAGCCATACAGTTAACTTGCATACATCATGGGAACTGGCAGAGAATGGAGAGATGCAAGTAGGTTTAGCACATGCTGTGACACACTGGATAACTGGATAGGACAGACTATTACTCAGCAGGAAGTGGACAGTAAATAAAAGGGGGTGTTATCACCTACTGAATCCTCCTGAGTCTCGTCTTTCACATTTCAGTGTGGTGGATGTTTTTGCACGGAAACAGTGTTGTGTTGCAAAGCTCAGAGAGTTAACAAAGAAAGATGTGATGTTTATTTTTGAAGCTCCTGCAGAGACTGCTCACAGCAATGAGAAAAAAAAAAGGTGAGAGAAGAGCTCGCATGCTCGAATCACTGGTGTTGATCCTGGTGCATCTCCTTCAAACAGCAGAGTCCCTTTTCTCCAGCACAAGTATTCTGCATCACATATGCTCACGCAAACACAAACACAAACACATTCATATAAACACACCTTCATGCTTCAGCCCCCATAGACTCGTTGCCTCCTCTTCAATTACATCCCCATGTCTCACAGAATTATTCACTCTTGGCTCCTCAACGGGCCCCTTTGTTTCCAAGGCAACAAGACTTGGAAGAAGTGCTGGGTTTGCTGTATTTTATCAGCATTTTAAGGTTCCCTAGCTTGATAGGAAAAGTTGACCGGATATATCTCCAAGTTTTTGTTTCTTAGATAAAAGAAGCAAGAAATCCTTTTTTTTATTTAAAAAAAAAGAAAACGCTTTTTCCATCTAATGCTGTCTGTTGATTTTGCTTGTCATGGTATTGAAAGCATTGTCACACTTTTACAGTAGGCGGAAAGCCCTAGTGAGTTACTATTAGCCTCTTTGCTCACTAAAATTTTCATGCAGCTGCCAGTAATGAGCCTTGCAAACACAAGGCAAACACAATGCAACTCCTTGCGTGTCTTCGAACCACTTCCAGCTTGACTGCTATTTTTAGATGGCTCAGTGGAAGAAGACTTACTTGTAAAGCTTGAATGAGCTATCAAACAAGGTTTCACCGTGTCACGAGTTCTGTAACTGGCTCAGCTCAACAAACGGGTCTGACATTGATTCCCGGTACTGAGTTACTAGGTACCACGAGGTCAAGCAGAAAGTCTAGTCTCTTCTACTTTACCTCTGATAGATCAGATGAATAGATAATAAAGAGACACTAAAAAAAAAACCAAAAAAAAAAACCTACTTGGTGAGGTTTAGGTAAAGATTGTGATTAGTTTTAAAATATGTTCCTAAATACTAGTAACCCTGCACACTGAAAAATTATAAGTGGGGAGTGACAGAACCATCTAATGCCATAACCCACTGTGTCATGCACCATCATCAAATGACACCTTGTGCATAACTAAGACATACCAACAACTTTGCCAGAACTGCATTATTTTACTCCCCGGGAATGAGAACGATCTCATATTTCAGGTTGCTCAGACAACATGTTGTTGACAGAGATCCCTGCGTTACAGTGGCAGATTCTTACCAACCCATCCTTCCTACTTACCACTGACTTGAGTTGTTGCAGGACCAACAACACCAGTGACAGCTGAAGCAGACTGACGTGACACCTCAGCCTTGAAGGCAGCACACCACCTCACAAGGCAGGTCACCTCTCAACCTGTCTCAGAGGTGTTTGTGTTCACTGACACTTGGATGGCTGCCCTTCTCAAATGTATAGGTCGTAGTTGCATGACAATCAACCTTGTATGGTTAGAATTCTATTTATATTTTTTGTTCATTGTCAATGTTTAGGAAGTAGTGTGTGTGTGTGTGTGTGTGTGGGTGGGTGGACTCATGGCAGAGAATAGAGTTCACATCCTGTCACAGACCTGCAAATGACATTTTTGATAAGGATGAGTCAACCACAGCTACTTCTGCATCTAAAGTTATAGCTGCCCTGCTGTAGCAAAACTGTCATTGGTCTGCTGTTCTCTGTCTACTACTGATGTATAAATTAGATTAAAGTTGTCAAATCCAACAGCACCCAACCACAAGCCTACAAGCCTGGTTCTGCAATTTTCTTTCAATTGAGTCTGGATGTTATGTTGTTTCCAGTGAGGTGCACCAACTAGGCATTGTGAAAAGATGATCTCCATTTCTAGAAGAAAGAAGATTTTCCCATGATGCAGTTGGTTTATAAGCACTGTGTCCTCACACAGAGAGTACAGGGAGACAGCTTCATTAAAGCACTTTACTTACTTTCCCATAAGGCAAAGCACCAGAGCGTTCTATATTTCAAACCACATGAAAGCAGCCTTTTTTCTTATTTATTGCTGTGAACCCATAGCCTGGATGCACCAGTTCAGTAATTTCCTCATAATACAGTAAGCATACAAAACAAGAGATGAGGCTGAGGTACATGACACTTTCCTCTAACAGTATCAGATCGCCCACATCAGCAGAAGGAGGACAGACTCACAGCGAAGGATCAGATATTAATGTGGCAGGGCTGGGGTTGGGAGACCTACCACAGCACTCACAGTTATCTGTGACTGCAGGTGCTGAAGTACTCAAAATGCTTCTAGTGCTGCAGTCTCCTCATGGATAAGCTACAGAGGCAATACAGTGCTTACAGTGTTGGTATCTAAAGCAGGGAGTCAATGAGTGCTGCATCAGCCTTTGGTGTGTTGGAACTACAGAGTTTTCTTAATTGGCTTAGCACTTGCAGGCAAATTTTAAGACACTAAAAGAATAATTTGGCCAAAGACAAAAAAGATGCACTAAAGTGCAGAGCATGTAGAAATGAAAACCACAACACACTGACAACAACAGGTCACCACTGTACTGGGAAATGTATGAAACATATTTCAAATCTGTGCTAAGAATTCTCAAAGAGAATGAGGCTGACAAAGAGAGAGGTGTACCTAAAAAGTGATACCTATCTCCCTTAAGATGAGATATCCATTCAAACAGCATGCATTAAGGGCAAAAGTTAGAGCTCACTGAAAGTCTCACCAAGGAGCTGAAGAATAGAAAACAATGGCAAAGAGGATCTATATATATTTAAACAAAGTTATTGAATTAATGAAATTCTGGTTATCATTGCTAAAATATGCAGCATATGGTTGTTATTTATTTTAAAAAAAAAGGATTACTTATAATATCACTTTAGATGTCTGAAGTTAAACTGTGAAGTTAAACTGCATACTAATTTAGAGCAGAGACAAAGTAGAAGAATTTAAACACTGACAGGGTCCCAGAGATTCAGCCTTACCTTTGACCTGCTGCTGAAAACAAGTAAGATGAAGATGGAAAAGCTAACCTTAAGAGACATCACAAGCATTCATTATCATGCCGTCTTTGGCATTTTCTTGGATATGTGATATTTAAGGAAGGAACTTTTCTTTGCCCTGCCATTAATTAGCACAGAGGAAACTGACCTTTTTGAATTGTCAGAGCTTGTGTCACCTTCAAATGAGAAACTGGAGGAAATCTGTTTTCTGATATCACCTGTAGATCTATTTGTATATATACACACATTTATATATACACCAACTTTTTGTGCCGATTAGGGCCAATTTGGACATTAAAATCAGAGCGATTTACAGTGATAATGGTTTGTAATTTTTATCAGCTTAATTTAGGCAACAGTTATGTAAACATTTATTCTGGGGACTTTTCACAGAAGTAGGGAGATATACTGATAATGGGGTCTTTCAAGTCTACATCTGACCTTTATAGTATAAGGGAAAAGCAGGTATGATCTGCCCAGTGCAAGCTGGCTATAGAGCAGGTGTGTGCCCTTAATCCAAGCTCACCTTTGTAAGTTATAGGCTGTAAAAGGATGTAGCTTCTGTGTCTGAAAAGTGAAGCAAGTGCAGAAGTGCTTTAAACCTGCATTCTTTCTAGCAGGCCAGTAGGGGGTAACTGGCTGCAAAAAAAACTCAGACTGTATAGAAGTCTATAGGAAAACGACACTCGTGCCCTCTTTTTCTGTGACCTCAGTAAGCACTTTCCTGATAAGTTTACGGTCTCAGTCGTCACCACCATAGTGTTAATTGTATAATTGGTCACTATTACAGTAAAAAAAATGAAAAGTAGGGTGTTAATTAGGGTGGGTCTACCTTGTAATTGTAAAAAGTTTCTGTGGTATAAGTGTGCGCCTCATCACATCTGGATTCACCAAAATTGCAACGGCAAAAAGTACTCAGTTCAAGGCTGCAGGACAGGAATTCACTAACCAGTGGTGGGTAACATCATGGTGGCCATGTCCATCTTTTATATACAGTCTGTGGTTAATAAGAGACTCCTCTTAGTGTCACTTCAATCTTAAAGATATACAGAGAGCTTTTTGAGTGTTACTGACCACTCAAAGCACTTTATACTACAAGCCATATTTTACCTTTTCACATATAGTCATACAGTACTTTATTCTGTGCACTTAAGTGCTTTATCTACTTTGCATCCACACCTACTGCCAATTTAGAATCACCAATTAACCTAACATGCAGGTTGTGGTGGGAAACCAGAGAACCTAGAGGAAATCCACATATGCACAGGAAGAACATGCAAACTCCACATGGAAAGGTCAAGATATTCAAACTCGGTCCTTCTTGCTGTGAGGTGACAGTGCTAACCACTGCACCACCTGGAGCCACCAAGGAGCAGAACATTAGCCTACACCTGGATATTATTATTACCTTGATTGCTCTTGAGGCATGTTCACATAAAAAGGACAGTGCTGGCAAGAAGAACCAACTCTTTAAAAAAAATAGTACAATTATATTGAAACATATCACTAAGGCTAAATGTCCCTGCAGCCAAAGCCAGGAGGGAAAGCTGGAGAAAAAAAAATGGCTCTGCAAATGCATAAGTTAATAGTCTTTTCAAAAGAACCCCCTGTGACTAAGGCATGAGTAGATCTGACCATAATTAAAATTGTGTATTCCTTTAAATCGATATGCTGCTTAGAGGTATTTTTATGGTATGGAAATTTTATTTAGCTTTATTCATTCATGTGCAATAAGTGTTAAACAGTAAAGTATAAAATCTTATAAGGTCAGTTTTTTAATCAGCTGGCAGAGATAAGCAGTTGCCTATAGGCTAAGAATCTATCTCTCTCTTAGCCTTCAGTTGCTAATCAGGGAAAGTCAAAGGGTTTTAGAGGTTTAAGTGGTGTGTTAATATGTGTTGGTCTTAAACACAAGCTGCTCTAGAACAGATCAGGCGGGCAGCATCATCAACCTTCATAACCCTAATAAACAGGAGTTATGGCTAACTCCAAAGACAGTTGCAAATGCTGCAAACCAAAAGGGATTGTGTAAATGACTGGAGTTCATTGGCTAAATTATGCAATAGGTATTCTTCAGAGAATTCAGATATTATGTGAGTCAGAGTTTAAACTTTGTTTGGTGATCAACAGAAAGCTGTTTTTATTTCCCCAAAGATAAATGTCCTTGTTGCCTGAACATTTCTGACTGTGTCACAGGTGCTGGAGGATTCACCTACCCTACCTGTTCTGCAATAAGAATAATGCCATTAATAAGCAATAACACTGAATCTACAGAGACTACAGCCTGAGCACAACCTGCAGAAGGAACACTACCAGGGAAACAGGACTGTACTTGTACAAGATGTGCTTCTGTGGTGCTTTAGAGAAGATCCAGGTGAGACTAGAGTTTCCCACGGATCCAACTAAAATTCCAAAATACCACAGTATTAGAGGTGTACCTACAGAGTGTTTAAAAAGACTTTTACCTGAGAAAACTGACCGCCGATGCTGCTCGTCTGCATGAGCAAGAGGCACCTTTTGTCTGCTGCTTTTTAAAGATTCTGATGCACTAAGACGGAGTGAACATGACTGTTTTTCAGTTGAACAATAGAGTTGGTTCATCCATTCATTCAAAAGTTCATTACAGTTCACTTTATAAATGCCCTCAGGAGAAGAAGGCCTCCAGGATAAATTCTCTTTTCTGTTTCTAATGATAAAAATATTTTCACAGAACTGGCAGCATGACTGTAAAAAGTAATCCCCAAAACTAATTGCAAAGTGACATCAAACCAGTATTTCTCTGTGTGCATGCTGTTATGCCTGTCTACAAAATAAATGAATTAGAAACATTGGCATACACAATCAAAATACCAAAGTCTCTGGTCTTCAACTGACTTTGACTATGAGTCAGAGAAATAGAAGTAATGAAAGTAATGACCATTCCTTAAGAGTAGTGAAAGCCTGCGTAAGTCTCTTTTGCTCTTTATTTTTTATCTCTTTGGTGAGAAACCAAGTAGACATTTAGCTGTCTTAACTCCACACACACACACACACACACACACAAGCAAAGGCACTTGTGTGTGCTCACACATGCATCATCTCACAGGAATATAATTATTTTCCCTCTTAGCTCACCACTCCGAGCCAAACACCTCCAACTCTGAATCATGTCAGAGCAGCAGCAGAAAAAGGATGCGAACTGTCTCCCTCTCTTACTCTCTTGGGCATTAATGACAGTGACAATCGTGTCTGATAGACAGGGAAGAAAAGCAGGTGGAAAAAATCCTCTGTTCACTTGCATAGCAGCAAGAGAGGTGGAGCAGAGGCAGAGACACAGTATCCCCTTTTTTAGGTGTCAGTCCCTGGGTTGGTGGATACTTACTTGCTGACTTTTTCTGTGTATTTAGTTTATTTTAATAAGGGGAAGTGAAACACAAACAAGATACAAGGATGATAATTATAAGCTTGTTATAAGTCATGGAAAAGGAGATCCTTAATTATTTATTTAAAAAACAAAAACAATGTCTCAGTGTAATATTTTCCTTTTGTGGAAAAAAAGGGCTAATTTGTTCTCTGTGGACCTCGGTGAGATAGTAATATGAATCCACTGAAAATATTCAGAGGGGAAGCCTCTCTGTTTCCTCATTAAAAGGAATGTAGCTTTAAGTACTTCTGCACTGGCTTCACTTTCCACACCTGGTCTGTGGGTGAAGAGTCAATTTAGCTCTGCTAGGTTCCTACATGAGTGAAGTGACCCAGAAGTATCTGCATGGCAGCCATAACAAGAGCTGTTCAAATTCTCTGAATACCAAGGAAAGGTTCTTCAGTGCTTCCTTTATTACCTCATTAAGAAGACGATACACCAGACCATTTTTTTTAAAAAGGAGAGAAGATCATTCTATCCCATAATTCATAACTGTCATTAAAAACAAACAATCAACATAACTGACATAAGTGACAAAGATCGTATATTAATAGTGCGTTTTCAGTTTCAGGCCATAATAGATGACATGTTGTGAACTTTAAACAAAAGGTTTGTTAAACCCACAGATGAACTATGATCATTATGCTGTTGTAATATTATCTGCTTCTTAAGATGTTTTTACCTGAAGAATGTCAATCTAACAACAATAACAACAACAGCAACAATAAAGAGCTATATGAAAATGATCAACGAGAATTTGCAAATGTTAAATTAAACCTATAGAAAGACAAGTTGCAATGTCTGCTTTATTTAACAGACATTACAGCCACAAAGTTTAACATAATTCAGTTTGCATTAGTTGTGCCCTCTGTTTAAGGGCTAGTGTCTTATCAGCCTTTAGGATTATTATTAGTTTCCATATTTTAATTTTAGTCACACATGTTGAAAGTCTTAATAAAGGTAGGGGTTACACTGGATCATCTCTCCAGTGAGATGACAGCAAAGCAACTTATCTCAATGTGACAAACATTTAATTTCATTTTATAGGCTAAATGTATTCTGTTTTCTTTAAAATTTCAACCTTGATAATGAAGTGTTGCTTTTTACCGATTGCTCTCTTTTATATGACCTGCATTAAACACTACAGTAAGAACAAATAGGCCAAAGTATCTTTATAGTCTATCTTTGTCAAACACTGTTGTTTCACCATAGCAAACCCATGTCAACAAAACTAACTGTGACATTATAAAGTAGCTTTGTGTAACTGCATTTGGAGCCTCTGAGCAATGTAGCTTTTTCCAAGGTCCTAATAATTTCTCCTTTACACCCTTACTCAACCAAATGATGTTTTCCATCAAGGTCAAAGAAAAGCGATGAGGAAAACACAGAAGGTAATTTTTTTTGGACTATTCGACCACACTGGAAGTTATGTCCTTCTAATATACAGTATGTATTATGGATACAGTGTTGAAGAGGTGAGGAACCAAATGCAGACATGGGAGGCAGACAGATTAAACAGAAAGCAAACTGTTTATTGGGGCTGATTAAAGAGTCAGAGAGCAAACTACTAAACTTAATCCAAAATGCAACAAAACAAAAGCCGGACGAGCACTGGGATAAACACAGGAGTAGTTAACAGACACTAAGACAAAGACTGAGGTAAAGGACTGGACTATTTATACACATGAGGTAATCAGGGAAGTGAAAACAGCTGAGGGAACGAGACAGAGGCGAGAGTAATCACATAGGTGAAGACAGTCACTGACAATGAGACACGAGAGGAAGTAATACTGAAAGCAAGGCACAAGAGACAAATAACCAGCAAAGTAAAACAGGAAATGAACAACAACCATAACTGAAACAAGGAAACACAGAAACAAAAATGAACTTAACAGAGGGGTAGACAAAGGAGGATGAGTAAAACACTGAGGGGGCTAATTAAACTCCATAAATGTAAACAGTAACAAGAGCTAAAATATAATGAGAACAAAAAAGGCTAAAAATACAAAGAAATAAATGAAAATAAAACCTAACCTAAACAGAGAACATCTAATAATGAACAAGAATTCAAACTGCAACAAACTCCTGGGACCACCCAGGGATCATGACAGCCTGGACCTTCACCCGAACTGAGCCAATAACCTTCACAGAAAATTTTACAAGCTTATTCTATGCTCTGTTTTCATTTTTAAATTAAATTTCAAAGCCAAACTGACTAAAAGTATCACTTAAATTTAGGCATTGTCAATGAAACTTCCCCCTGTGAAGTACGGAGATGTAAAGCAAGCAGGTATTTGAAAAAAAATAAAGTAGAAATATAAATTATTTTTCACCCCTGCCTCTTAGCATTGTGTCAGCATAGGCAAATGTCTAGGCTTAATAGTACTAAGAGTATACGTCTCTGCTTTTATTTCGTGCTCTCGTTTTTTCAAATGTACATTTTTGCTGACTCACTTATTTATGAATTAATTTTTTCTTATGCTACTGTCTTAAACCTAGTTACATACAGTATATAAACCATTCTAGCCTTGCACAGATGACTTACTGAATATTCAGTACATTACATTGCATGAATTACATTGCGCTTCTTAGAGGAACTGCTATCATTCCTAATTCAATCTTCAACTAAGCTCTCCACAGGAATTTTTAAATCTTCTAAAGTGAGGGAATTTTGAAAAGGGGGATGACATAATTTCGACTGGTGCCTATTCTCTCGATAGAGGGACAGGGAAGTGACTAATTCCTTGTTTCCCATGTTTGCACACAAAGACTATGCAGTGTGCATATACATCTATAAGCATTATCCATGTAAACCTCGAGCTGCAGTCTTCCCAGCTGTAGGGCTTCTCTCAGATGTTGGAATTACAGAAATGTAGAAGCACAGCGAGGGATTAGTGGAAATGAATCCACATGGGATTTCCTGTATAAGTATACACAAGGAGTTTTTCAGTGCTGCTTGAAATGTAGTTGTTTTTTTTCTGCAGTGTTCTTGAAAAACTCTTTTCTTGACTCAAGTAGGGGAAATGGTTTAAAATGAACAGCCTGGATGCCTATCTGATTGTATTTGAAAGATCCAGCTGCAGGAGCATCAATCATAGCTGCATCAACCTTCTTGAGTCATATAAACAGGGTGGACTTGTCAGCTCTTCTCAGCATCATGTGTTTGCTTGGTTATCTGGCTAATATTAAAAGGTTGTCTGCTAGGCATGTGTTTTGCATGTGCGCAAATGTCAGCATACCAATAAATCTTTGAACTGCTCTTGCAGGTGCAAGAAGAACACCAGAAAGGTTTGTTGATGGGGTTGTCTATTGAATTATTCACTATAGCGTCAGCATTGTGTCCAGCTTCAGAAACATGCCTGCAAATTCTTCAGTAACAAAAGGCATCACCCATTATTGGTGTACTAATCCACCAGCTATGGAACTGATGGCTCCAAAAGAAGCTACAAAGCACATATGTCAAGTGAAAGCAAATATGGAAAAAAGAAGAAATGAGTTGACCAAGCTTTAATAACATAGTATCATGTATATCAGTTAACAGTATAAACTTTTCTGATTTAATGCTGGAGTATCATGTTATGGGGCAGCATGGTGGTGCGGTCGTTAGCACTGCTGCCTCACAGCAAATCCACCATCAGGTTGGGGCATTTCTGTGTGGAGTTTGCATGTTCTCCCCGTATCTACGTGGGTTTTCTCCGGGTGCTCCGGCTTCCTCCCAGAGTCTAAAGACATGCAGTTAGTGGGGTTAGGTTAACTGGTGACTCTAAATTGGCCGTAGGTGTGAATGAAATCGTGAATGATTGTCTGTCTCTCTGTGTTAGCCCTGCGACAGACTGGCGACCTGTCCAGGGTGTATCCTGCCTCTCGCCCTAAGGGAGCTGGAATAGGCTCCAGTCCCCATGCGACCCTGAACTGGATAGGTGGAAGAACATGGATGGATGTTATCCCTATGGGAAAAAAGTGCATTTAAAGTGCAAGGATATCTCTATCCATGTGCTGGGTGACATTCACAAGATCTGCAGCCATAATGGTGTGTGGAATAAGCAGTTTCCTCTGTTTACTCTCATATATTTAAAGGTGACACATGTAGCATTGTCTCAGCAATGCATCACTGTCAAAAGAAGCCAATATTTTCCCCTTAGCTGCCATTTCTTTATCCAGCATTCAGCTGCACAATTTTCTATAGAAGCTGGGGTATTTTTTGATAAATGCTTGGTAACACTGATCTGACTCATAATCTCTGATTAGAATTATATCAGAAATATTTTAAATAAGTGGAAGAAAGTGGATGGATGGATATTTTGGCATCTACTACACTGGGTCTAGGTTAGATGAAGATCAGGCCACATTTCAGGAGTAATCAGTGCAGAAATCGTGGTTCCTAAACTTTTTCATGCAACTAAATAAACAGCGGTTTGCTTGTCATCTATGCTAGCTATGCAGTCGTGCTGCTTTTGGACGCAACGTGATGTTTCATAAATCACAAAACATCTATCCACATCGACTAATCTGAGAAATGTTTAATAAGCACCTGAAGGTAAGGTAAGAAGCTTGTAATATAAGGGACAACAGTATTGATTGCAGGTCTTGGGCTGCTCTCTTAAAACGCGCACATCAGTTTTAGCTCTGGCACCACTGACATTCAGCTAAAATGGGGAGGGGGGAAAACTGTTGATCACTCTCAAGGGAAATAGCAAGGTCATGCCTTGGACATGATGACCAGCAGCTCCATCAAACACACATTCTTTTCTCTCCTGCTCACCGTATGTTTATTCATACACAATAACATGGCTTAAAGGCATATGTGTCATTTGTCAGCATCAAACATTCCCCAGAGAAGGCCTTCAAATGAGCAGCCACACAGCCCACCACTAGAGGCATATAAATCTGGTTGGAACAATGAATATTTAATGTTTTCATTTGGGTCCATCCTTCTGTTGGGACTAATTTATAAATCAGGTGGTTTGATAGCTTTGGTTTTCTTTTTGGTGCCTTGTGGCAGGAGATGGGTTGAGGGTTTTTATTAAAGTCATCGCACTCTTGGGATTTTGTGTGTAATGAAAGTTAGGGTGCAAATCCTGCCAGCATAGCAAAGATCTTGCTTTATTGGAATCCATCAGTCTTCCTGTGTCCTCAAAATAATGCACATTCTGAGGGGACATCCTGTTTTCTAGAAGAGGCAATGGAGCGTAATGTGCCAGAAATCATTGGGCCTATTTAACGTGTGTCAGTCAATTGAGGATTTAGAAAAGCTGCTTATTTTGTAACAAATGTGCCGTTTTTTTTTTCCCCTCGACAGAATCAAAACAATACCATCACTGACTTACAATGAAAGGAGGATACTTGTTATAGGTGATCAAAGTCCATGTGATAGTATTTTGTTTTGGGTCTGAGAAATTTTGGTTAGTGTTTCGAGTTTTAAAATCTAGTTTGACCTTTTGCTCCATGGGTACAAAACCCCGGGACCACCCAGGGAACTTTTGAATGTCTATATCCAAATTAATCATCAACCTAAGGTTTTCAGTTGTGCAAACTGGCTATGTTATTATTATTATTATTTTTTTTTTTTAGAATTCTAACAGCAGTGACAGGAGTGCTATGCAAGGAACACAAAAAATGATGGGCACCAGAATGCAGCTAGGTTTGGTTTCTAAACAAACCAACACAGAGCATAATGTATGTATGAGCTTAAAAAAAACCCTAAAGGCATTTTCCAAATCCAGACAAATTTTACACCTGTTTTGAGTATGAAGGCTTTTTGCACTGTAAAAAGCAAACTGCATCAATAAACAGTACGAGTGCAATACACAGACACACATATGTGCTAACTGGAGCGGTCTAGTTCAGTTAGGCCTCAGTCACACAGGCCTAGCAACCAGTTGGCGACCCTCCTGGCAACCTCCGGTCACTAGGAAAAATATGTATTCCCTGACTGGTTGGCGAGTGGTTGCTGGAGGTTGCTGGCTGTCACCAGGTGACATTGGTCGCAAAGAGGGTGCTGCACCAAAAACCTCCTTGTGATTTCTTTGGTCACTAGCAGATTGCTGCAGTTGCCCGTAGTTTGTATGGAAAATGCCGACTTGTCTGCAAACACTCGCCATTTACTCTCTGAGCTGTCGTGAAACTTGAAAAAGTGTAGCGCAAACCAGAAAGGAGAACGTTCGCCTTCAAAGTAAAAGTTGTGCCTTACTGCTGCAACCAACACATTTCAAAAGCGACTTTTACTTTTGAAGGCAAATGGTCTCTGTTTCTGCTTTCCATCACACTTGTCACAGTTGTGCTACTGCTTCGTGATTAGTTTGTGAGTGTTTGTGGGCAAGTCGGCACCTTTCATGCAAATTACAGATACCAGATACTACAGGACACCCCTCGAGATCCTGTAACGATGGATTAAACAAATGAGACGTAAAGTGTTAATTTGTGAGCTTCAAACTTGCTACTAGGTGACTTTTGTTTAAAAAGAGCCAGACATAAGAAGGATTCTAATCTCAATTAACTAGAGGCAAGAAGGCAAATCAGCATATTTCCCCATATTTTGAGCTAACGTCTTAAGAGCTGGAGATTAAAGCAAGGGAAATGCATTACCCATGACATGCAACACTTTTGACATCTGCATACCCTTACATACGATTTTAGAAATCTAAGCTGTCATAAGCAAGTATGAAGGACTTCAGGGCCCATGTCCTTCAAGCTGAGGCAGTGTCCAATATGTAAATGCCGCCAACTTTTACGCTTAGATAACAGTATATCCTTCTTTGAGCTTTTCCTCCATTGCAGTAGATTTGATTCTAAAAATAACAACATAGAAGATAATATTTAACACAATAAAGTTAAAAAAAACCCCTATCAATATAAGAGCAGACAGATGAAACATGCACATACACTTACGGATTCTCACACACGCTTTTTCATTACCAGGGGAGCCATACAATACAGAGGAGTTGATTAGGATTGCCAACAAAAGGACAGTAGGCTCTGGCTGCCTCTCTGAATTCATTGTCATTAGCAGTGGAACACCAAGCCCTTTTCAAACTCATTAGTTGATAAAACAACCCTCTGATTTCCCATTAAAAAACCCATTCGTCCTCCCTCACTGGTGATGCTCCCCCTCCACCGCATCCCTGCATTTCCACACCTTCAAAGCCACTCCTGAGACTGAGGGGAAAAAAATGGCAGTTCTTAAGCATTTTTTTTAACCAAGTTCCTCCACGATTTATTATGCAAGTGTGTATTGTTATCACAAATCAAACTGCAGCCACGATGTCAATTTAAGATTTTGCATCTGCAGCATTTGTAATTTTGATTATTGCAGAATCGCTTTAAATTTCTTCCCTCTTGGGATTTTAGAGCTGATGGCTGCTATTAAAGGACTGAAACAGAAATGTAATTGTGTGTGATGCAGTTATTCTTTGGCTGATTTTCTGACTACATCTTTTTTTTCCCCCAAAGTAATTGTTTGAATAAGTAAGTTTAAAGAAAAGCAAAATCATTTCTGGTTTCCTGGCAGAATAACAATTTATTTAAATTTAGACAAAAGGAAATACATATTTGTGCTTTGTGCAGTATAATGAACAGCTTTGTTTATATACACTTTTATACACTGTTATATATATAATCTCTTGTAACACCTACCTAAACTGAATGATCATCACTTACTGAATATTCATAAATATCAAAGACTCACTCCCCACACTTTCCCATTTGCACCCATTTGATAATCTAAAGTTGGAAAAAAAAAAAAAGAACAAAAAACAACAAAACAAAATAAAAAAAAAACCCTTTATATTTTATTTTTAATTTTCAAAAACATTCATTCAAAGCTGGGTAGTGTCAAAATTCAAGTCAGTATGTCTCATTCAGGCAGGATCAACGTCTCTGAACTCTTCTATCCATCATTTGAAACAAAGGTCATGAACCCAAAAGTACGAGCAGTGTTTTGTCTCTGCTGTAATCCAGGAGAATCAAACCAAGACAGATACAAGAGGGCAAACGCAAACAACAGCCTGAATCCATGCAGCTTAACCTAGTCTTTCCTCTTAATCGCTCTGTCTGAGATCCTGAAGACGCACCTGAGCACAAAGTTTTTATTTTTAGCAGTATTTCTGAGAAGCAGATGTGCCTTTTGACACGGTTCCTCATTGTAATGTAGATCTGACAGGCAGTTTTGGTTTTGAGAAAAAAAAAACAAAAGAAAAAAAAAAGAAACAAAAGTACAACATCCCGGATTGGCAGAGAGCGTTTTACAAATTTGCATGGATGTCCTCATGTCGGAGCACTTTATAGGTGACCCAGTAGAAGATATTAAATATGAGAAAGCTCAAGGGAAAAACAGCTCTGGATATGGTGTCAATGCGTTTGGCTCGGTCCACGAAACGCTTGTGAAGTACTCCGTCAAACATGGTAATTGGAGGTGGGGGGGTGAACATGCTGGCTCCTTCCACAGTGGTACCATCCTTGGTCTGCAGGCAGTGACCCAGGCCATAACCCCTGAAGTAAAAACCACGGCTCTCCCTCACCAGTTCCTCCTCCTGTGGAGTCAAGCAGGGAAAAACAGATTGGCCTCTTGCTGTCAACAAGAATTAGCATACAGCTTTTTCCATTTCCGCTCAGTGGCTGATTCTCGAACGCGTTTGCGGTGTAGTAGCACAAAAGGGCAGCAGACTGTAACAGACTGTGATCATAGAAAAAAAACAAAAAAGGAGCAAGTTCTATTTTCTCCATAATGTCCTCAAATAAAAGAAAAAAAATGGTTTAAAACTTTGACATTGAAAATAAATCTTAGTTTAAAAACCAGTATTTGATGTCAGTAATTGTGTATAAAACCAACCTCAGTCTATGAGCATTAAATTTAAGAAAGAGTTCAAAACTCAAGCACCATTTGTGATAAGAAAGGTACAAGAAAGTCAGGTCAATATAGAAAGATGAACTATTCATGTTCTTTGTTTTTTAAATTTTGTCTCACATTGAATACATGAAAATAAAATAAATACATTTTGACTGTGCAGCAGTTTCATATTTTCCATCTACCTGGTTACAAGACGATTAGTTTTAAGTGTTGTCAAAAGACCTTTTTTTTTTTTTTTAAAAAAAACATTACTTTGTATATTTTTTTCAGAAAAACAGGTGCTTAATGAGAGGCATATGAACATCTGTTACCTTCCAGATGAAGTTTCTTTACCTCAAAGCTTTTTGAAGTGCCCATATCATAAAGAAGTGAACACAAGGCATCTTCATTAGGAGGAAAAGAATACTTGCCATTCTGGAAGTTAATAAAAAAAAAATTAACCTCCATCTTTCCTCTTTTCAAAATTACACAATGACAGACCTTTCAAAATGTTAATAAAATGGCTCAAAATATTAATAAAGTCATGATCTCACCAAAAAACCTTACACTTGGCATTATGCTTTGATGAATGGCTGTGCACTTTTTTTTTTTTTTTTTTAAAACAGTCATTGAGACACTCTTCCTGCCCTTTGAAGAGAATATTAATAGACATGCAGCTTAACTCTGACAGCCCTCTGACACTTTGAGAGATTCACTTTAGCAGGGGAAAGTGAAGATGTGGGATCTAAATTGGATGATTAGTAGTCAGTGTGAAAGGCTCTGAAAGCTCTGATCCCTGTGTCCCGCCTCTCTCAGTTTCTTTCTCACTGACCCTGGCAGCTCTCTGGTTCTCTGCTGAACTTCGTATCTCAGTGCTGTACAGGCTTGGCAGAGAGACACCAACAGCTCACATTAAACATCTAGTGATACAAATTTACTGTAAACTTCCTCTCTGCAACCAACTTTCTGTTGCCCCAGTGACAAACTGCATCATACAACAGGGGGATAGGGAATACATTGCTCTTCTAGCACAGCTTAATTATCCCTCCTATGCCCTCTTAAATGATACAGTACATCATGTGCTAAAGTCTAATGGTGCGTTTCTCTAAAGATAATAGGTGCTCATCGTCTCTGCTTTGTGCTCTCCACAGCAGCTATACTGGCATAACTTCAGCTGAACCCGCTCTGATTATCACATTGTGCTCTGTGGAGAGTAAAGTTATTGTGAAAATTATTGTTTTTAGACAGAGACAAGCTGTTTTTCCTGCTTTGATGTAACTAAAGATCATGAAACACATATGACATTTTGAGAATTATGCTTATTCCCTAGTGGAGAATTAGTCGAGAAGATTTAGGCTGTCAAGTAGATAGAAGGCATTATGCAGCAACTGGTTTGCTTAGCTTAGCATAGGAAACATTTGAAAATGGTTAACCTGGCTCAGTCAAGGGGAACAACTTTTTGTTTTTATACTTTGTGAATCTCTACAATACCAAATATAATAAGTTACTGACTGATCTTCAGAGGCACTGAATTGGATTTTTTTACCTTAAGATAAGAACCATTATAGCTGTTCGTGCTAAGATAAACCAACCAGTTCCTGGCTGAAGCTTTCTGCTTACAAACAGACAAACTTTCCTCAGTTGTAAATGCCTGCATTTTAGCCCAACAACAACAAAAAAAAAAATGCAGTGAAATGGAAATGGTTAGCAAAACTGAGAAATCTTTACTTATTTTTATTTTAATTTTTTTAATTTTTGAAAGACTGTGTTACTGAGGCAAAGTGAAAAAGTATCTGGACTGAGGCAAAGTGAAAAACTGTCCTATGAGCTGACAGACAAAATCTAAAATACTCTAGACATCATGAATGCAATGTAATCAGCTTGTTATCAATGCACAGTTTAAAAGCTTGCATCTGTGATTCTACTGGGGTTGCATATGCTATGGGTAACTTCCTCCATCTGTGCAGGCACCACTAATGTTGAATGATATATACAGGTATGGGAGAAAATATGCTACCATCCAGATTATGTCTCTTTCCAGAAAGGGCTTGGTTTTTGTTCAGCAAAACAATGCTAAACCACATTCAGCATGTAATACAAGAGCATGGCTTCTCCTTTGACAAGAAGAGAGAAAGAATTGGAGCCTTAAAACAGGTTACACACTGGGGAAGAATAAAGGGCAAAGTATGAAACTTTCAACTTGGTACAAGTGGTACAGAGGAGCAGAAGGTCAAAGGGAGAGGACTATAGACACAGGGTGAGATCAGAACAATGTGCGTTTGGTTGTGGGTAAGAGGCCAGGATGAATTCATGTTTAAGGTGAAAGTTGCTCAACACAATCAATTTGAGAAACTGGAGGCATGGACAAAAATTGGGTTAGAAGGTCAGGGTTGACACAGGGTTCTTTTTGTTTTACCCTGGCACAGGCGCTGCAGTGCTGATTCAGACTCCTGTAGGTTGAGTTGTTACCAGGGATGTCATTAGCTTTTCGCAATGACTCAACACTTCCAGGCTGACTGGCAGACACCTCAATCGGAAAGAAAATTAGACAAATTCAAACAATAGTTATTGTCCATTTCATCTTTTATTATTTAAAAAAAAGGTTTGGCAGTCTCTTGCTTTAGAGCTATTTAGTGTTACATTTTTGATTTGTTTTAGACATCAGTCTTCATATTTTACATGAACCAAACAAAAATGTCAAAGCTGTTAATAAAACAATGCTAAAAAATACTGTAAAACATAATATGCAAACTTTAGATCCAAATAACAAACTCAAGTAGATGTTCTTAGCTTTCAATTAAAGAGGCACTGTGAGTGTGATAATACAAGACGTTATCTGTAGCTGTTAGTGAAGAGAACTGGCTTTGAAGACAAAAAAAGCATTCTCAAGGATCCAGTTCAAGTTATTTCTGTAAAGACTATAAATGGAAGTACAAATCCATGTATTTATTTTTAGTTTTGAAGGTTTTGTTGGTATACAGTATACAGTTGCTGGCTGAAATCAGCCTAGGAAAAGCCTAGCCAGTTTTTTCCTAGGCTACACACAAAGATGTAAAATTTCATTGATTATGCCTCGGTCAGTCTGGGATTTGTTTGCTTCATCAGACTCCCAACATCTCTCTCTCTCTCAACCATAGTGTCATGCATCAGTACCCCTCAGATGTATAGTTTATGACCTCCAGCTCCTCTGTGGGGGTAATTGTGCAACTGATGTGAACAAGGGAAGTCCTTTTCTCAACAGACCATTATTCTCTCTCTTGTATCAATGCAGGAAGGCATTACTGGGCTGTAAATCTGCTGGACTCTCCTGCATTTACAGGGAACTTTGCCATGGGTCTGGGAGGCTGCCTAGTCTCTGAAGTGTTTAATGGGATTTTCAAGATGTCCTGTCTGTTTCTCTTGACACAAACATCTTGGTGTTTCTCACCTCTCTTTAAACCCTAATATTTGTCAGCTTAAAAGCTGTTGTCTTTAATAATTGCTGTTCAGGACATGGATTCAGTTTACGAGATGTATGTTTGAATGAAAAAATATGCCAAGACCAAAAACAAAGGTATCACTTACTAAAGTTTACTTTTTGGAGGGTTAAAGTTGTAACTAATAGATTGATTATCAGAATCAGAATCAGAAATACTTTATTAATCCCCTAGGGGAAATTATGTGGTCATAGTTGCTCCATGACAGTAAAGAATTAATATTAATAAAGACATTAAAACTTTATAGATGAATACTAAGCCATTAATATGAGCAAACCAAGATGTCAGGTTGTTGTGTTTGGTGTTTATTGTCTTGATAAGCTGCTCTATCACAGTATTACCTTTCTAATTCACAAGGACAATCCAATTATGAAGACTGTGTCCATTTACCTTCTGCACAGACAATATGCACATCTTGATGTCCATTTGATAACAGCTTACCAATATTTACAACTGCAAACTTTATTGTATGATGGAAAATTATAAACCCATGTGCTTTCATGTTTCACTGACATTTAGAGTGGATCTGCAGGCTGCTTGGCTTATTGGAAAGTGTTGTAAGTCATAAAAAGTGCCCATACCTCATTTACATGTCTGAATAGGTTAGCATGCTAAAAAGGCTGTTAATTCATTCTGTACATTGCTACAACAACTCTCTCTGAAATGCTCTGTTTTGCAAGTGTCTCTCTTTTTTGGGGCCCAGCCCATCCCAAAAAAGCAAAGTCTGTTTTGATTGGTCAGCTGGCTAGACGACATGGTACGTAACAGGCGGTTTCATGTAATGGTATTACAATTTCTGAAATGACTTGGATCAAGACCACTGATTCCTCTGCCAAGGTAAAAGTCGAGCCTCATCAGAGCTACAGTACATTTTCAGTGCCGTTTATCGCTCAGCAAACCTACTCAGAAACTACTGAGCCAAATTTCATGACACCTGGTGGAGATTTATAGGATGGGCAAACAAAGAACCCTTAAAATGAGGGTGCAAATACAGATTTTCTATAAAATTGCAGTGCTTACTAGATGACTATACTAATCAATCTAAATTAAATTGCTATGACAGATATGACAAGGTTAGAGTAATCCAGTGCCATAAGGTTGGTAAGAAGCCTGTTGCTCTGCGTCAAAGGTAGTGACAGAGGTAAAAGATCACAAGGTCTGCTAACAGGTCAGTGCTCACGAGTTCAACTGAAGCGATTGGATGTTCTTCATTTAATATGACAGCCAGCTGTAGCGTGTTGATGTCAGTTCCTGAACCTATAGCATCCCACAATAACAAGAGGCATAATTCACTGTTATAGAGCATGACAAGGACTCGGGAGCGTTCGTTCCTTGTTCTTACTTTTTCAGAATTGACTAGAATGTGACACAGTATGCAAGCGTGTATGTTTGTCTTTCTGGAAGCAGGCTGTGTCTGAGTCATTTACACTTACTATTCTCTGCTGCCGTTGCTTTTTCCTCAGCCTGATGAACTCCTTGTGTTGCCTTGAGACAAAGTTAACTGCTGCATACTCCAACAGGGCAGCAAACACAAACAGAAGGCACACCGCCATCCAGATGTCAATGGCCTTCACATAAGACACCTGGGAAAGGACAAGGTCACAGAGTAATCAATAGCCAATCAATGAGGCTGATGGATAATTCGTGGGTTGTTCACAATCTACCCATTCCTCAGCTCTGGGCTATAATGACATACGTCTTCGGGATGGCCTAGAATTCGAATGAGTCAGTGGGTTGTGGGCAGTTGACATATAGCCACGAGGCAGGTCACGGCTAAGGCTTGGGGAGTCCCCTAGCTGTGTCATCCATGAGAGAAGATATGTCATACCACATCAGCAACACCCACTGAGCAGGCATTATGTGGAAACTTCACTCAATTGAGCAGCATTTTGCTGACTGTCAGACAGATACTGAGAAATGAAAAACAAACAAACAGGGAATGACAAATGCTTTCTCCTGAATTAGTCTTGATCCCTGTCCTGAATAAGGAGATTCTTACTCAATGTCCTATGGCTCAGGAGGGAGAGTGGGTCATCATAGAATAAAGTGCTGTATGAATGTTTGTTTGAATAGGTAAATGTGACTTGAATAGTCAAAAGACTAGAAATGTGTTGTATAGATGGCAGTCCATTTACCAGATAAAGATCAAATACATCTTTTTTATTCTTTTACTTTGGTGAGCACAACCAGTATACCTTTGTAGGAGAGAAATAAGCGATGAAACAACTTTTGATTTCAGTCACAGTAACACAGAAGCATCTCAGGAGTCAGTACATGCAGTTTAATTCAGCTCAAATCTGGGACAAAGTGCAGTCATCAAAGGAATACGAGATGATTAAGGTTCTGCATATATCTGAAATGGCTGCCATAGTCTGTCTGATGGTTTTCTTGTGATAGTCACAAGATCTATGCATTAAATCTATACTCATCTGGAACCAATTACACATCGTTTTACAAGGTCTTTTACAGACATTGATCGCCTGCCAGTATCGCATGAAGCATTTGGGTTGTCTTGTCAGGAAATATCAGCAATGAAAGGTAATGGTATTTGTAAATCATGTATCACTTTTTGGAGGATATGTCAGAAAATGTCAGAATAGTCTACAAGTCTCAAACTCAGTCCACACTACCATTTATTACATATGTTTCATTCAGTCAGTGACCTTTTTGTTGAGCTGACAGCATTACATAATGCCATTTCTTCTCACAAATGTAGAAGTTTTGGGAGAAATCTGGGATACTATTGTTTCAAAATATGTTAATTTGTTTCTGAAACTAATATTTCAGGTTCTGTGTCAGAGAAGCTACTTCTTTGTGCACTGCTGACATTTCAGATGTACACTAAGCAAATGTCTTAAATATTAATTTAAAACTACCCACTAAATTAAACAGGGTTTCGGCTAACCGGTTTATGTCTGCTTGCACTCAAAAAACGGCTTGTCGTGACATAAAAAAAACATCACTTACAGTATAATGACCACTAGTCTGTGGACTCACCTTAGGCAGAGAGGCTCTTGAACCAGAGCTCTGTGTGGTCATTGTTAGAACTGTGGTGATGCCCAGACCAACTCTTGCTGGTGCAGCATCCATGTTTATCCAGAAAGACACCCATGAGAGGATAACGATGAGAAGGGAAGGGATGTACATCTGGATTAAGTAGTAACCCATCTGACGTTCCAGGTGGAACTTCACCTCAATGCAGGTGAATTGACCTGCATGTACATGGCATAGGACAACTATGCTTTCCTTACTTTTTAAAACTGCACTGTTTTTGCATTCTAACATAACATGTTAATATAAGAGAAAGAAACTAATTCATTGCTTAAAATTTAAAAAAGGGCAGCTAGACTTTATGTAATCAGAATCATGCAGCAAGTACATGAATAAAAAAGAAATGATCAACTGAAGCACACAAATGTTTTAAAGCATGGATTACTTGCTTTCTCAACACTTATTGCACCTGTGTTGTAGTGCTTCGTGCAGTAGCCCAAATCCTTCTCTTCTTTTAGCACAAACTGGGGGAGGGTAAGATCATCAGCCACCTGAACAGGGTTCTCAGACAGCCACTCGAAGATCAAGTCATTCATGGTGTAACCGACTGTGAAAAGAGACCAACGAGCACAAAAAGGAGAGAAAAGACACAAATGGTGAGAAATGTGCTTTTCCTATTTCAACCTACTCTCTTATATTCATTATAAGCAATAAATTCTTCCATTGTTTCTATATTTTTTTTCCTTATACCTTCCATGATAATTGAGCCATTTACTTATTTTCATGGGATGTATTTAACTGCAGGACTGTATATTTTCAAAAATGCATGCAGGTGTCAATCTTCATTACTTTGCACACTTAGTATCTAACATGCAATATCCTAAAATGAGACCAATCTCCATAAACCCCAACAAAAGTTCCAAATCACCACCACATTTAAGCTCTGACAGTACGACACCATTTTACTGATTTATAGATAGCACTGTCACAAGACAGAAGATAAAAACAAGGCTGCATATTATTTACTGACTCATTTTGCAAGAAGTGCAGAAGAAGTACAAAAAAAAAATAAATAAATCTATGGCTTGTTTAAACCAAGTAACATGCTTCAGCAGCTATTGAATATTCTTGTTCTCACTTCTGTTATTCCTCCTCCTTAACCTAATTTTTCAAGGGGATCTTGCTACCACGGTATAACATCTGTGCATGAGAAAACATCAGAAACCTTGGCTGATGAGACTTGGAGACAGGGAGAATGAAACTTGGAAGGCTGTGGTGATGTAATGCCCCTCTCCCCATCTGTCCAGCTACCAACTACCCTCTGCCATCCTGTTTGTCATAGTAAAGGTCACAACATACTGCACAGCAACAGTTGTGTTGTTGTGCCTGTTTGAAGGTTACAGACTAAGGTGGGACATGAGGACCATATCTGCCTAAGAAAGTTGGAGATAATGTATGTGTTTAGTGGTGCCAACACACCATTAACATAAAAACTATAACATGATAGAATTCAAATTTTATCGAGTTAAGTGAAGCACTCAGATGTAAGCACTCAGGATGAGTCAATAACTGTTTTACTTGAAACACAAATGCATGTACATGTTGATTTGCATCATCACTTTAAGTGTTATACTCCTTCTCACAGCTGCGTGATTATAGGTGTATTAAAAATGCATGCCGCATGCAACAACAGTGTGGAGTTCCTTGCACATCTAAATAATACTGATGTCTACTGGGACCCTTTAGGGCCTGAGTTACAAAGACATCAATTATTCAAGATGTTATACCCAGTCCCGCACCACCAGTCTGAAAAACACCGCCACTAAAACACACTTATGTCGTTCATGAGAAGAAGTAACTGTCATTCACACATCCTGCTACAACAACCAAGGGGAATACCAATGCTTTCCTGAGATAATGAAATGGTTTTCTGTTTTACTGCCAGATAGAGCTAACAGATGTCAAAACATAACTGACACAGCTTTCAAAAAGAGCAATAAAAATGAAATTCATGAGCCAGAATGTCTGGAATATCTCAGCAAGGTAGAGTAATGAGCATTAGTAACATGCCACCTCCTTTTTCATGTTATAAAGTCTTTCACCTAATGAAAGTTACGGTTATGCTTCACACTTCCTCTCTTACCAGAAAGTTGATTATGTTCATCTGGACATAGCGTTTTCAGTGGGAGAAACGTTTCATCACTCATCCAAGTGACTTCTTCAGTCTCAGCTGACTGCAGGTTTTCCCAACCTTATAAACAGTACATTTGCATAATGACCGAAACTAGCACCATTGACTAACAATGGGCTGTGAGGTCAGTTTCATGATCATTAATATGCAAATTGTCATGACCATTGATCAATGGCCATGAGTACCATTCACAGAGAGTTGAGGAATGGCTGCAATCACAGCATTGTAAGATGGTGAAAGATGTACTCTAAGGCCCCCTCCTGGGTTCAGAGATGGTCGTTCCCTTTTCACGTAAATGGCCTCCTTGACTCCCCGCTCAAACCAGCGTTCCTCCCTGTCCAGGATGTGCACATCCTCATCATTGAACGAGTGGCCACTGGCCTGCAGGTGTAAATATACTGCGGAGTCTTGGCCTGACGAGGCAGCTCTT
>VUQI01028143.1:0-12460 GCA_015106735.1 Paratilapia polleni
AGGCCTAACTATAAACTCTATCAAAAAGGAAAGTTTTAAGCCTAATCTTTAAAGTAGAGAGGGTGTCTGTCTCCTGAATCCAAACTGGGAGCTGGTTCCACAGGAGAGGGGCCTGAAAGCTGAAGGCTCTGCCTCCCATTCTACTTTTAAATACCCTAGGAACCACAAGTAAGCCTGCAGTCTGAGAGCCAAGTGCTCTATTGGGATAATATGGTACTATGAGGTCTTTAAGATATGATGGGGCCTGATTTTTCAAGACTTTGTATGTGAGGAGAAGGATTTTAAATTCAATTCTGGATTTAACTGGTAGCCAATGAAGAGAAGCTAATATGGGAGAAATATAGTCTCTCTTTCTAGTCCCTGTCAGTACTCTCGCTGCAGCATTCTGGATTAACTGAAGGCTTTTCAGGGAGCTTTTAGAACAACCTGATAATAATGAATTACAATAGTCCAGCCTAGAAGTAATAAATGCATGAACTAGTTTTTCAGCATCACTCTGAGACAGGATGCCTCTATTTTCTCTTCATTCGCTACCAGTTAAATCCAGAATTGAATTTAAAATCCCTCCTAGTTATGCCGCTACAGGCTCAGGCTGCTGGGGGGGCTTCCCATGATGCATGATGCATTTCTTCTCCACTCACCTGTTTTTGCTCACCATTTGTTTATATGCCACTGCTGCATGTCATTAACTTCTGTCTGTGTTTTGTCCTGTATCTCTGTGCTCTTTTTCTCACTTCTCTTTCCCCTCGTCCCCCAAAGGGTCACGGCAGATGGCTGCACCAACCTCATCCTGCTTCTGTTGGAGGTCTCTCTGTCCCACTTCCTTTACCTTGCAATATAAAGCACCATAAGAGGACCTTGCTGTGAACAGCTGCTGTATAAATAAAACAGAATTGAAATTGAAAACCTGTGCTGTCACAAAAAAAGTGGTGATTGTGTCCATGAACACAAACAAATCAATTTCTTTTTTGTGACTGTTTCACATTTTGCTGTAAAGTTGACTCTGTATACATGTATACATATGTTACCAGTCATCTGATACAAACACAACTTCAGCGCTCTTCATGAAACCAATGAAATGCTGCTGTGTCTTAAACACAGTGGTTTCAGGTGGGGGTTATATTGTGGCTGTGATGTCCCTCGTGTGCATTGAGCAGATGATCTTAACAACATCTTATTAATGCTAACACTATCCGTAAATGAAGATGGCTGTCATCATACACTCGCTGTCCCCCTCCCCCACTCTGCCACCAGACATGCTCAGTTAATTACAGGTGCTGCTTAGGTTGCCTCGCTGTGACAGTTATTAAATGGGAATGACCCCACAGCTGCATGGAGCTCCCCATGGAGGGACAGGAGCAGGTCCAAACACAGCTCTCATTAATGCATGCAGGTGAGAGTCAGATTCGACTACTGCAGCATTCCCAGGCTGTTCATTCGCATGGGTTTTAAAAATTGAGCCTCATTAAAATTTCATTAAGTCACACTCTAAGATTTAATTTCAGTCTGATTGTTACCTGGTCGTTTGATCCCTCTAATGTGTCTGTAGTGTTGTGGGTTACATCTGTGTTAAGGATGAATCCTTGTTGATCCCCAGGCAGGAGTGTAGCAGTAAAGTTATTGGAAATGTCTGGAGCAGTAAGCTGATGCGTATAAATCAAAAGATTTTTCTTTTTTTTTTTTTTTACTGAAAATGTTTATGTTGGTTAAATTCAAACATTTAAATAGCTTTGAATCATTGGAAGCTAAAAGATGCCTGATACATGACAGCTCCTTATCTAAACTGTACACAAAGCACAGATCTCCATCTTTTGGCTTTAGCCTTGTGTTCATTTACTGTGGTGTGTGCACCTTAAAGACAACAGTGATGAGTCATTTTTCACAGCACATTTCTTGTCTCAGACACTGCCATCTCATGTTTGACAGATGAGTCTATCAGCCGCCCAGACTCGCCTTAAAGCCCTTCTTAATTGGAGAGCTCTTTAGGCTTGTCTGCTGCTTACTCCTGCTCTTGTACAGGAGGCAGCTTCAGGGAAAATCAGTGTAGAGAGGAAGTCAAAGGTGTCTTCACATTTTTATATGTTGTTTAAAATTATCACAGAACTTTTCAGTGTTTGATTTATTGCTTATTCCTCAGCTGTTGACTTATTCTCCTGCTACTTCCCAAAATGCTTTTTATCCTTAGTTATTTGTTTTTCTAACTAAAGGATCCATTTATTCATGGCTAGAAAAAAGAAAGACATAAAAATTCCTAAAGTGAACCTGTAATTCTCTTCTGTCATAGGGGGCTGCTGTGGCTCAGGAGGTAGAGTGGGTCATTTACTAATTGGAAGGTCAGAGGTTTGATCCCTAACTCACCTGTGCTGTATATTGGAGTATCCTTGGGCAAGATACTGAACTCTGAGTTGCATCCGTTGGAATGTGAAAAACTATTTAAGTACAGTATTTACCATATGTTTATCCTCTGATTTAAACTGCACCAAACTCCAGTGTAAGATAAATAAGGACTCTTAAGTAAAGGCTGAAAGAGGCAGTTTTTAAGGTTTATGGTGGACATGAAGTTGACTGCCATTTATTGTTAATGTTTCTGTGTATGCAGCTACACTGATCAGCTGCAACACTAAAACACCAAGTGAAGAGCACTGATGTGCTCCAGTGTTCTGATGGGAAACTGTGGGTCCTGCATTCATGTGGATGTGATGCCACTACCATCTGCCTGAAGGTAGTGGCATCTTTCAGCGTGATAATGCACCATGCCACACCATGAAAACTACTCAGGAACAACTCGAGAAAATCGACAAAGAATCTCCAAACTCCCCAAATCCAGCTGGACTGAGCTTACGCAGGATGAGCCTGAAGAAGCCAGAACAATAGGACCCCCTGGGGAGGCTATCACTTAGGAGATAGAGCAGGTTATCTACCAGCTGGAAGGTTGGTGGTTCGATTCCCAGTCTGCATGTCAAAGGGTCCTTGGGCAAGATACTGAACACCAAATTTCCCTCCGTTGTGAGTGTGTGGGTAAAAGGTGCTTAAAGGCGTAGAGTGAAGTGCAAATTACAACAACTCCAGACAGCAGTCAGTCAGTCGCTGCCTTTCTGGACAATTTTACTAAAATATCTTTTTCTCTGTCATGATCTTTGGTTTCTCTTCTAAATTCCTGTTTTTCTGTGTGTCCCTTTGAATTATTTGCCTTTTCCATACCTCCTGTGTTTCATCTGTCTTTCTCGCTGTTTTTGTCCATGTGAGTTTATTCTGGGGGTCCCTTTCAGTTTACTTCCTGTTTTATTTTGAAGGTCAAATCTTCATGTTCTATGTTTTACTTTGCTCCTGTGTAAATTTTCCTGCCCTCATTACTGCCCGAGTTCACCTGTGCCTTATTACTCTTTTCTCCTTAGTGTGTTTTTAGTCTGTGTCTGTTCCTTCAGTCTTTGTTGTTTCGTTATCTCCTAAAATGTCCCGTGTACCTTTCCCTCCTGTTGTATTTACCCTGTTTGGACTCATGCTATTTGCTTATTGGACTTTGGTCATCCTGCCTCTGCAGGGCCTTTTGGTTTCTCCACCTGAAGTTTAAATTAAAAGTTCTTGTTAAAACTATATGACAGAAATAAGCTTAATCAGACAGTGTAAGGTTTATACAAGCAAGCCAGGTGCAGTCTGAACAAAACACAACACCTCTAAGTGTAAATCTGAAGTGGATAATATCTCTTTATGTTTCTCCCTCCACCTCATTTCCCATTGCCCAGCTGTTGAGAATCATTTTCTATTTTTTAACTTTATTATGATTTTTATTACAGGATATTTGTCTCTTTGTTATTGCCTTCAGAGTAAAGTCATTTTGGAGAACTAAAATGGCTAAAACACAAATTCAGCAGCTTCTCAACATATAAACATGTTGTTAAGCTGCAGTATAATGTTAAGGTTGTTTTTCAGTCTTCTCATCAGTCTCTCTGAATGTAATCTTCCGTCTGTCGCTCTCTTTTTTTGTGTCCTTCCATTGCACTTCCTTCTTCACTAATTCCCTTCAGTTGTGAAATTATTTCCCCAAAGGCCTCGGCCAAGGCAATTACTGGTGCTCACCTGTTTAATCAAATTTTCTCCAAGTGGATGCACTCTCTTCTCTCATTCAAAAACACTCTGATTGTAAATATCAGCAGGCTGGTGCCAACTCCTGTCCTCCAGACTAGAATGTGATGAAATGACATTTTTGTGATAATGAACACTTCATCAAACCCGCATAGACGGAACAAATACTTTAGTCATTGTTTCCAGCAGGTCCCACTTCATGCTATGATCTGTTTATTAGATCATACTGAGGCCATGGGCAGAAAACTGATTTAAGAAAAGAGTAATCTGAATATTCTCAGAGTTTTGTCTATGAACTCTGTCCTAACTGTAGATGCAGTTTTCTCAGGACTCTCTGCAATGGTGTGAAAAATTAAGTCCACCCTTTCAGAGGGTCAGTAGCAGCCAGGTGCTGCTTATCAAATGCACTGATTAACTGATCATCAGCAGTGTGAGCACCTCTATAAAAGCAGAGGTTTTGGCAGTTTGCTGCTCTGGAGCATTCAGGTGTTTTAACACAATGTCAAGGAGGAAAGACATCAACAGTGATCTTAGAGAAGCAATTATTGCTTCCCATCAATCTGGGAAGGGTTATAAGGCCATTTCCAAACAATTTGAAGTCCATCATTCTGCAGTGAGAAAGATTATTCACACATGGAAATCATTCAACACAGTTGCTAATCTTCCCAGGAGTGGACGTCCCAGCAAATTCACCCCAAGGTCAGACTGTGCAACACTCAGAGAAACTGCAAAAAACCCAAGAGCTCCATCTCAGACTCTGCAGGCCTCAGTTAGCATGTTAAATGTTAAAGGTCATGACAGCACAATTAGAAAAAGAATGAACAAGTACGACTTGTTTGGAAGGGTTTCCAGGAGAAAACCTCTTCTCTCTAAAAAGAACATGGCAGCACAGCTTAGTTTAGCTTAGCTTGTTTGCAGTTTGTTGAGATGCAAAGTTGCATCTCAACAAACTGCAAGATTTCTGGAACAATGTCCCCTAGACAAACGAAAAAGAAAACCAAACACAGCATATCAGCACAAACACCTCATACCAACTGGTTTGGGCTTGTTCTGCAGCCACAGGACTCGGGCACCTTGCAGTCACTGAATCGACCACAAACTCCTCTGTTTACCAAAGTATTCTAGAGTCGACCACTAAAACTTGGTTGAAACTGGGTCATGCAACAGGACAATGATCCCAAGCACAGCAGCAAATCTACAACAGAATGGCTGAAAAAGAAAAGAATCAAGGTGCTGCAATGGACCAGTCAAAGTCCAGACCTCAACCTGACTGAAATGCTGTGGTGGGACCTTCAGAGAGCTGTGCATAAATGAATGCTGCAAGCTTCAATGAACTGAAGCAATGCTGTAAAGAAGAGTGGGCCAAAACTCCTCTATAACCATATGAGAGACTGAAGTGTGAAACAGAAAGCATTTACTTCAAATTATTGCTGCTAAAGGTGGTTCTACAAGCCACTGAATCACGGGGTGGACTTATTTTTACACAGGACTGCAGAGCGTCCTGTGAAGACTAGTTTTCACAGAACAGACTGTATACAGTCTACGGTCCTAACCAGATTTAACTCTCAGGCTAGTTTTCTTAACATACAACTTAACTAAACTTACATGAACGTTTGTTTCAGATGTTTTTGGACCCAGAGGTGACATGTAACATTTGATAAAGGTTTTTGTTCTTTTTGTCCCTTTGCTCTGTGAGCAATCTTCTAATATAAATCTGTGAAAATCTGCTTCTCAGGGCTCAGAGTTTTTATGTATATGAACATGTTTTCTAGCTATAAAGGGAGATGTCAGATGGTGTTTCTTGTTCTCTCTCTCTCTCTCTCTCTCAGGTTGGATTGCTATCTTGGGTGCGCTCTGGCTTTTGGTTCTGGCTGACATCCAGGATTTTGAGATCATCTTGCACCGGGTGGAATGGGCCACGCTGCTGTTTTTTGCTGGCCTCTTCGTTTTGATGGAGGTATTTAACATACAGGCCATGTTTCTGGCATTTGACAGAAAGCCCATTTGTATTTTTTCCAAGGGATTTTGGACTACAAACCGAGCAGTGAAAACCAAAAACTGATGCCAAACAACAACTTTTAATTAGAGCCACTTGAAGGATCCAGATCTGAGATAAATGTAGGTTTATCTGGGCTCTGCTCTGACAAGCATCTTCACAAGACACTAACGAAAAACAGAATCGGTGCATAGATTCAATTGACAGTACAGCGGGCAGTCGGCTCACAATGTGCAAACTAATTATCTGTATTTTCACCCATGAGACTCAATGAAAGGATGAAAAGAGAAGCGTACTGTCAGCACAGTGAGGGCTTTGTTGCTACTCTCCTGAGTCTTTGTGGGCAAAACTACAACACAGCAGAGAGTCAGAAAAGCAGTGCCCACCAGCATATGAATAACATTCAATCTCAGGAACGAAAACAAGGATATATTTGTCTCTGTCTCTTTAATAGCCACTAAATAGAAACCAAATAGCTTTTCTTCTCTTGGTTTAATCTCACCTTTAAATAATTCTCTTCTGATTTCTTTTTTCATATTAATCTTCTCCTCTTCATTTTTCAGGCCTTAGCCCAGCTGCAGCTTATCGACTACGTTGGAGAGCAGACGGCACTGCTTATAAAAGTGAGTTTTCCCTTTTGATTCTGAGCCTTTATGGTCATTTCTCAGGTTTCCGTGCGACTGGCATCATTGATAATGGGCACAGGTGATGCGATATTGCATTTCATGCATATTGATCCCTTTGTTCTGCACAGCTCTGAATTCAATTATTTTGTTTGCATCTGATTCCTGCCAGCGGCTGAAGGGGACTGAAGTAATTTTCACCCATATTCTTGCCTCTGTGCATCATGCAGGCGAGGTGTCTCTTAGCAGAGAATTGCACCAGTAATAGGTACGTCAGCTTGTGTTTAGACTGTGGGCCTCTATGAGCCTAATAATCACACATGGCAGGTAGTGTGCTAGTCATGGTTTGTGACCCTCTGAGTGTCCCCAAACGATGGACAACCCGCTGTGAGAACTGCACGGCCTTTCTCTCTTCATAGAGCTGCAGGACAGTTGAAAGAAAGGAGGAGACTCTGTTTTCTTTACTGTGGCCATGGAGAGGGTTCAAATGACGCCACATGTGGGGAACTGAACTCACTGTGTGCGTACAGCAGAGCTCTAGAGATAACACTCAAAGCCACCACCTGTGGTTGTGCCACACATTCAAACAGCTTCATCCTCTCGGCTTCCGCTCCCTGACGGGAGGTTCGGTGTCAGAGACTGAACATAATTGGTGTGTTTGATTTAAATCGGTGACAGCAGAGGGAGGGCGTGCGCGTGTGAGCGGCAATAAAAGTAGCAGTTATCTGTCACGCTTATTATCTCCCCTCTCAGGCGGTGCCAGAAGACCAGCGCTTGGCTGTAGCCATTATCTTGGTGATGTGGGTCTCAGCTCTGGCTTCTTCTCTCATTGACAACATTCCCTTCACTGCCACCATGGTAAGAGGTGTCGGCCTAATTTCACACAAACATGAGCTTACTCTTATACAAACAAGTCACATGCACATTCTCCGACACTTGAAAACTCAGGTTTATAATGTGTAGCTACAATAATTACATGCTGATACAGAAGGTATCGTATAAAACAAAATAAAATACAGAATTATTCCTTCCCTTGAGATTAAAATAGCACGAGGGGAAAAAGCTACTTACTCAGTGGCTCTGGCCCCACTGTGCCTCTGATTCACTCCTCCTGCCTAAACCAACCAATTACCATTCCTCATGAGTCACGCTTAACCTAACTCCCTAAACACAACCCAATCAGAGGGACTGCAGGGCGGGCCATAACTTCATAGGATTCCCATAGAGTCTTTTCAAAGTAAAAGCCATCTAGAGTGTCACACATTAATTTGTGCCAATTTTTACTGTTTTGTTCTGGAAAAAAAAAAAAAGATAAAGGTCCAGACCTCTGTGACATCATAACTGTCATGTACAAAAAACGTTTTTATCTTTTGAGTGACATGTGAGGAGAAATGGAGCACACATGGACATCCTCTTCATGCCTTTTAAAGGTTAAAACATTGCTGATGTTTAAAACAGAAACTCTAAAGAAAACTCTCCAACATCCAGTGGTTCCATTCTGGCTCTTTCCCATACTCTTATTTTTTTAATGTTCCACATTTTTTTTTTCTCAAACATGCACATTCCTCTTAAGTCATACTGGCATATTCTGACTTTAACTACTTACTAGTAGGCAGCATTAGCCAGACTACTTTCCACTCAATACTGTAATTAATGTACAGACTTAAAGTGAGCAATATAATTATTATATATATTATTAGTATACCATTTTAAACTTTGACTCTTCTCTTTGAAGCTGTATTATGCATTAATTAGTCTGATGTGAGAAAAAAACACATCAATAGTTAATAGAACATGAAATAAATTTAGGATGTACTTTAGTAGAGGTGCATTCTGATGCATGCAGAAGTACAGCGCTTAACACATTTATTAGATCACCTGTCATAAAAACAAGAAAGACCATCCAGCATCACAGAGTGCTTTAATGCAACTCTTTCCTGTCAGCTTCTGTTGTGTGAGTGCAGACCCAAACGCAGGATGCAGAAGGTAGGGTAATATAAGGAGAGCTTTAATGTAGATCTTTGCCAGAGTTCACCATGTCCACAAGTAATCCAAAAAGTGCTAGAAGAATCAACTCAGAAGGAAACAAGGAACATAAAGTCTCTGGGAATACTAGAAAGCTCGGGAAAACCAAACCTAGGAACACACACACTAAACATTCGAGAAAACACTAGGAGATACACAACAGAGAGGGACAACGCGACAAGAGGCAGAGGGAGACAGAGGTAATATAAACTCTGTTGGATAATGAGGGGAGAAGTAACAGGTGGGATACACCTTTTTAGTGACTTGTTTTACCATTTTGAACACGAGTGAGGAATTTCAAACTGAATTCACACTTTTAAATTTGAGCCGGGACACTGGACTTCTGAGAAGTCAGAAATGAATCAAACATAACATTCAACCACTAAAACTCATTTTTCTGTTCAGGAATGCAAGTAAAAAACTGTAATTTGGCATCTTAATCAAAAAATAATAATGTGCTTTACTATTTACAATAATTATATTTTAGCATTAAAAATATCTTTTTGATTAAAGAGCTTGTGCATACTGGTGGGTTAACCATTACAGAAAGATAAAAAATGATTTTGAAATTTAGGGCAGCTGTGGCATAAAACGTACACTGGGTGGTGGTCTAATAAATTTGTTAAACACTGTATAAACAAATGAGGGGTGGCTCAAGACTTTTACACAGTATTATAAATTCTGGTTAGAAGGTCATATTTGACCTTTCACATTAATAAAACTACAAGGAATTGGCATGAGCCATGGAGACCACACAGAGATTGGGAAGATCCTCATAACCAATAGATTCACTGAGTTAGCCATGCCCATTACCCCCATTCAGCACTTTGTGGTGAGACATCAGCTGGTTTGTGAAGAAAATCTTCGTCTGTGATCTAAATGGAAAACAGATGATCAGTGACTGCAGGCTGCAGCATTATCTCTTTGAATTGATAAGTGGTTTAGGAACACTTAAGCCTCCTTAATAAAAGAGGTCCTTCATTATTAAAAGTTCTTAAGCACAAACTCTGGATATGTTGGGAAAAACACAAACGTTTATACAGCCTTTCTGAGGTTAAACCGATTTTAGTCAATTTTCTGCGCTAGATCAAAGACAGGCTCGTGTTTCTCTCTTTGCAGACAGAATAGCTGTGTGGTGACCAGAGGAGCCTTTCTGGATGTGTTGGTGTGCCTGTGTGGGCCTAAGATCAGCATTCTGGAAGGTGAGTAGTAATTGTGGGATCTGTACTTTTCACCAAAGTTTTAATGAAGACCTGCAGAAATATGCAGCGCATGACACAAACGCAACTCCTGTGCACTACCCGCAACCACGTGGTGACACACATACAGTGACGTGTAAAAGTTCCGGCAAAATGTACTGGCTTTAGGTACTGTGAATAGTTAAGTGAGTAAAACATGAGCTGATTGAATCTGTTATTTCCTCTATGTGTGAAATGTTCACTGTACAACTGGCTGCAACACAAGCTCAAATCATGACCCCCTAAAATCATGCTGAACAGTTGCAGAGGTGTTCTGTTCATGACATTCAAAGACCGTTTTTTTTACTCTAAACATACATTTGCTCATTGCAGCAAATCACAATCCACAACACTTGTTTCCAAAGTGGATCGGGCTAATTTAGAAGTTCACTAACAAACTTCTAAAGCTGAGTTTTGTGGTGAGGACACAGATTAAGTTTTCCCTGATGATGTTTCCATAAAGATCATATTAGTTCACACTAAAGGCACAGCCACGCCGGGGGTGCAGAGGTTTGATTTACTGTTCAAACAACTCTATGATCAGTTTTAAGTCTCTGTTCCAAATTGCATCAGGAGCTGAAGAAACTGCTACCTTCATATAGCTCCCTCCTGCTTTGTCGGCATCAGGTATTGTAATTTTCTTCTTTCCTTTGAGTCACTCTAAAATTGCACAAAGTAACTTCTGATCTGGATGATCAGTTCATATTCTGTGTACTTAATGTGTCATAACAAAGCTTTAACAATTCACAACTGCCCGACAGATTTCATAGGAGTCTAGTTTCTAAATTCGTGTTGTAATGACTTGTCCACTCACTTAAAATCACAGCAGAAATAAGAGTGCTGAACTTTTGCTATCAGATTGAAAGAGACTACAGAGCCAGGGGTGTTACATCACTGCAGTGTCCTCTAATTGGCCATGAATGTTGCTCTGCTGTTTAAAACATCCCACAGCTTGCCTTAAAGACGAGGTACTTGATGAAGAGGCTTTATACTGTTTGGAATCCAAAGTCCAAAGAAGCCTCTGAAGACAGTTATTCCTTTATCATAATCTATTTCTGTGCTGTCCTGTTATAAATGGAGTGATTCTGAACCACAATTAAAGATGTTCTTCCCATTTGCCCGTGCTCCACCTGTCCACCAAGCTTCATAAAACTTCCATATTTCCATTGTAGTTTTTTTTTTAATATTCTTGCCGACAAAGAGACAGACATCACTGTGAGAAACCTACTTTTTTTTTTTTTTTAAAGTGACACTGTCTGTATATTCTAGTCTTATAGAGTGATGAATATTTGAGTTTCGCTGCTTGTCAGACAGTTGCCTGGCATTTCACCAGCTCAGTAAGCAGCAACTGTGTTCACTCCATTTGCTTTGAATCTGACTTTGGAACTTTCATCATCCGAACGGACAACCGTGCAACTTTTGCTGGCGAGGCTGTGCGCTGCTGCGCTCTCCATTTAGACTTATTGTTGACAGGAGTCGGCTTCGTGTATCGGGTAGTTCAGAGTAGCCAGTTGCCCCCCCTGGTGCGCGTGCGTGTGTGTATGTGTACGTGTGTGCGGTCATGTGCACATGCACGCAGACCTGTGGGGGTCTCTGCAGTGGAGGAATGTGAAACCGAAGGCGAGCAATCTCCGACAGATGGTGGGGGTTTGTGCCTGTGACCCAGTTTGTGGAGGAGCGCTGTACAGAGAGGAGAGAGGGAAGGGGGAGGAGGGCGCTCATGTTTTCAATGGGCCATGTGCTGAACACATGTTGGTCTTGACTGTGGAAATACTGAGGATTTCTCCAAACAAGCCTGTAGATTGGCCTGACTTGGCTCTCCTCCTTACATAACTAAATAAGCAGCCTCTAGCTTACACACCTCTAATGCCTCGATTATTATCATAAGTCTGTCTTTGGCTTTACCCTCCCTGGTGGTGGGTGAGCCCACCGTAACTCTGTCTTTTTATTTCTTCTTATTTCTGCCCCTCGCCTCTAATCACTCCCCCTATTCCTCTTGTGTAATTGTACTTCTCTGATGAATCAGATGTTGAGTTAAAAAGCCACAGGTTGTGGAAGTTCATATGAAAACAGCAGGCTCTTAAAGAGTGCCTGGCACCAGGCGAAAGGAAGGTGAACAATCCTCTTTTTCAATATTACCTTTTTCCTCCCCTTTTAACTGGCTCCCTGCATTAAGTAGGAACTTTGCATTTACCAGCCAATTCCTGTCAGCTCTGAAAACACAGGTCTTTGTTCATGAGTGTGTGTGTGTGTGTGTGTGTGTGTGTGAGAATGCACACACATTTCTCTGCCCTAGCTCTTTGATCCATGCTGACTCATAAAAAAAAAAACCCTCTGTCCATTGCTTCATCTCCACCTCTGCCAGTCTTCTGTTTCTTTGCTTTCCAGCCATGCCAGTAAAATAAGCTGAAAGGCTTGGCTGCAGAGAGAGAGAGAGGAAAGTGTGTGAGTGTGTGTGGTGTGGTGGTGGTGGTGGTGGTGGGGGTGGGTGTGGG
>VUQI01028144.1:0-10545 GCA_015106735.1 Paratilapia polleni
AGATCATTAACAAGCTCCTCCCATGTAGTTTTGGGCTGATCCCCCACCTTTCTCATGATCATCCTCACCCCATGAGGCAAGATCTTGCATGGAGATCCAGACCGAGGGCGAATGATGGTCCTTTTATGTCTTCCATTTCTGAATGATTGCACCAGCAGTTGTCACCTTCTCACAAAGCTTCTTGCTGATGGTCTTGTAGCCCATTCCAGCAGGTCTACAATCTTGTCCCTGGCATCCTTTGACAGCTCTTTGGTCTTGCCCATGGTGGTGGAGAGGTTGAAATGGAAGAAATTGAAATTGTGGACAGGTGTGCTTTATACACATAATGAGTTGAGATCAGGAGTATCTGTAATTGATTTCTGTGGGAGCCAGAATTCTGGCTTGGTTGTAGGGGATCAAATACTTATTTCACTCAATGACATGCAAATTTGAAATTTGTAACTTTTATGTAATGTATTTTTTCTGGATTTCTGGTTGATATTCTGTCTCTCTCAATTAAAATGAAACTACCATAAAAATTTGAGACTGTTCATTTCTTTTTGTACGTGAGCAAACTTACAAATTCAACAAGGGATCAAATTATTATTTCCCCCTGTATAACTGAAACAAACTTGTGTCATATTTGATGGTTAGTATCCCAGTTGAAGAATCTTTTACAATATCTTCAAAAACATCCAACTCAGTCCCTGAACTGTCAACAACCTTCACTCCTGTCGTTATGGCTGGGACACAAAACTCTGCAAATGCTATGAAACAGAAAACTTGTGGAAACAGGAAGATCATGGGGTATCTGATAATTTCACATTAGTCTATAATAAAAATGATCAACATTAATCTATCCATCCATCTTCTTCCACTTATCCTATTCAGGGTTGTAGGTGGGGGCTGGAGCCTATCCCAGCTGCCATAGGGTGAGAGGCGGGGTACACCCTGGACAGGTCGCCAGTCTGTCGCAGGGCTAACACAGAGAGACAGACAACCATTCACACTCACATTCACACCTATGGCCAATTTAGAATTACCAATTAACCTAACCCCACTAACTGCATGTCTTTGGACTGTCGGAGGAAGCCGGAGTACCCGGAGGGAACCCACGCAAACAAGGGGAGAACATGCAAACTCCACACAGAAAGGCCCTGGCCAGATGGTGGATGCGAACTCAGGACCTTCGTGCTGTGAGACAACAGTGCTAACTACCGTGCCAACTACCGTGCCACCGTGCTGCCCATCAACATTAATCATTTTCATTAAATAATATTATCATTTTCAAAACACTCAAAGTCACTTCAAATCATGGTAAATATATAACATATAGAAATATATAAAAATATATAGAAAATATAGACTCAGTGTCAAACAAGTTCAAAGAGCTAAGAATTTTTCTCATCGTAAAAGGCATATTCCTGGTATCAATTTTAAAAAAAGGCTAAATTATTAACAATAAGAACTGTGCAAACCTTTTCCCCACAAAGCCAATTTCTGACCTGCAATCAAAAACTCCTTCAGATTTGACTGTGTTAGTCTAACAAATTTTTGTGCCCCACCAAGCTTTACTTTTAGCAGTATGCTCCCTGTAGAGAATAAGCACAAAATTTCTCTTAGTGTTACATAAGTGCTTCATTACATTCATAACAAAACAGGTATATCATAACTATGTAATCCATTCAATGAAGTGAATCATGTTTAGTTTATCCAAGTATAACAAAAGTGATGTTACAGCCCTCTGCCTGTAGTGTTGGTGGCCCTGTGCTGAACTGCATTACATTGAATGGCACTTTTAATTGATTTAGAATAGTATTTAATAAATTGAAATATTTATCTCACAAAATGAATACTAAATATTTCTTAAAAGACATGATACAGTTGTGAATGTATGGTTAATTCTGACAACCAATTGAGGACCCAGAGAGGTACTGTGTAACACACAAGCTGACCTGCTTTTGAGTAACAAGTTTAATAGACTATAATGACTTTAATGACTAGTTAAAGTTGCCCTTAACTTTTAATAAAATATCCTGATTACAGAAATTATTTATATGGTATTTCTGCCACTGACTTTTAGTTGTCACACTGCTGGCTATAAGGGTTTAAATGTGCTTCATACTATACGCTTTCCTTTATGGCACATACTTACTAAATTTGCTGAGACATGCCTGCCTTTATTTTAGTCTCCCAAGTCTGATGTCAAGCTAAAACCTGTGTATAGATCACACTCATGTTTTTCTACATCCTTTCAGAAAACTCCTGTAACATCAAATGCAGGCAAACCTCACCTAAAATTTTTTTAATAGTTTTTTTAAATTGTTTTTTCTCTTCACAGGGGGCACTATGTGCATGGGGCAAACTGGCTCCCGCTACACTGAAAACACTCCATAAGGTCAAAGCTACCAGCAACTAAACTAGCATTGGTGAGCTACTTAGCATGATGCCTCCTTAGATTAACTTATTCAAGGACCGGGTCAAACTGCAGAAACACCAGCCTTAACATTAATTCACTCCAACTTGACATTTCTGAAACAAAACTTGTCTCAACTTCCCTGCCAACTGAATGAAAAACAGTAGCTTAAGTAATTTGATGATATTTCAGCTGTGCCTGTTTTCATTCTAATGTCAGTCCTAACATAACCTTTACCATAAGATAGTAAAATTGCCCACTCATTATCGCCATTAACCGAAAGTTTAACTGGCAAAACATGCAGTCCTCCTACTTTGCTGAATTTCTGACAGTTTAAAGAATACAATACACGAATACCAATCCACACTATTAAATTAAATGTTAATGCCCTACAATGGTATTACTGATATTCTTTTGTCCTGTCTCCCTCTGCTCTCTTATGTTTCCCCTCACTCCCAACCAGTCATGGCAGATGGCTGCCCCTCCCTGAGCCTGGTTCTGCCGGAGGTTTCTTCCTGTTAAAAGAGAGTTTTTCCTTCCCACTGTCACCAAGTGCTTGCTCATAGGGGGTCGTCTGATTGTTGGGGTTTTCTCTCTAATACTGTAGTGTCTTTACCCCACAATATAAAGTTGTTGTTGTGATTTGGCGCTATATAAGTAAAACTGATGACATGTAGCTGTTAACTTTGCACATTTAAATTTTGAAACTTTTCAAAAATATCGAATTTTGAAATTCGATATTTTAAGAAACAGTGACATACTGCACCACAAAACTTGATCTTAAGTTTCCTCCACCTGTCGATTCCGACTTTAACCCGACTATACTTAGCTTGGTTCCTTAGACTTTCAGTTTGTTTCTATCTTTACTGATCTGCTGCTCAGTGTGATCTCTCCGTCCTTTTAAATCACGTCTATCTATTTTTAAATCAAATAAGTTACTCTTAGGGTGAACACAAGCCTCCAGCACCCTAACGGTCTGAGCTGATGAAAGATAAGCGACATTTGCTTACTTTATACAAAATAATGCCACGATGTTATATTGAGTGGGTCTCAGCTTCATCTTTCATCTCCGGAGGTTGTCCTTGAGCACGACTAATGTTTCTCCACGGACGCATTTAAGTGATCGCCACTTTGGCTGCCTGCCAAAGCTCAGGAAACTTTTTCCTCCGGCAGGACGGGGCATAACACTTTGGCTGTGCGTTTAGGCTTTTCCAACTTTGACGTGAACTGATATAGTTTTTGATAAGGTGGTGTATTTTTTTTGCTTTAAAAAGAGATTTAATGTGACGCCGGAGGAAGAAGAGGCAGAGTTTGTTCAGGGATTTCCTCATTCAGTAGACTTCTCTTCAAACCATGGCGTGTGAAGGAAATGGTATGTCAGGTAAGCTTGGTGACTTATTGCCAAATTAATTCTTGTGTTTTATTGCTGCCTCTTACTTTATCTGGGGTTGTTATAACTGGAAAAACGCGGAGAACGCTGTAACACGTTGGTGGTTATAAGGCTTGTAGCACTGTTAACGTGTATACCCAGCTGACAGTTGTGTTGTTTTTATTCCTCCACAGATGAGAGAATAGGGGAAGCCCTGATCAAAGAGTGAGTTCCTTTCTCTCGACATTACGTTACTTTTTCTAACAATTTTGCTGAAGGCTTTTATTAAACACAAGTGTGCCTAACAAACACAAAGTGGCCAGTAATGTTTTAAAGCAAAGGTTTGTGGATTAGTTTAAAAAAACGAGCCCGATTTTCAGCTTACAGTCATGGCAAACCAAGAAAAGCAGTCATTGTGTGTAAAATGATGTCTTTCATTGGTGTTTGAGCAACAATCCCTTATCAGAACTGTTGATTGGCTAAATAATGAATCGGTTATTAGACAACATTAAAAAATAAATAAATTAAATATATATTCAGATCGTTTCCACCTCCATATTTTTATTCTTAGACTCTACTAGAATAGCTATACTGGGCCTTATTTCTTTCTTTCATCGCCTGTCTGAGAGAGGGGAAAAAAGACTACTTAAAAAGTACAATTTGTCAATAATGATTTTTGGTGTGTGTGAATGTGTGTGTCTGTGAAATCTGTTAAAAACACTGTTTTAAATTTTTCATTCCTTGATATTACTCTCTGTGAATTCTTAAACCAGATCCAGATGTAAGAGGCCACAAAACTCTTGATAGCAACAGATAAACATTGGGTACTGTTATTGTTGAACATCATCTTATATGCCAATAGGCAGTCAGCAAGGCAAACAATGAGAAATTGGTGGCCACATGATATGTAAACTGTCTAGATTAGTCTTTTAATTAATAACACAAAATGAAGCTGTAGAGATAATTTATTTATCAATGTGTAACAGGCGTATTTTATAAACAAAGAGGAAACTATAATATTAGGATAGAGCACATACTATGACACAGGCAGGCACTGCAGCCAAAGTAGCAGCTGATTTTCTTTATCTAATGTAATTGGACAGTTGGTTGGACAACACTATCAGTTCTGATGGGGGTTTTTTTTCCCCATTATGTTATGACATTTTAGACCAAATAACTACTTGGAAAAATCAATGGTGGAATAAGCAGTAGTTACAATAACTGTTGGGTGCACCTCTGGCCTAAAACGGTTTTCTTTCTTAACCCTATATAGCTAAAAACATACTTACTCCTGTATTCTTGAATATACAGTATCTCATGTGCAGTGTAATCTGTTTATTATGAAAATTATACATTTTATAACCAAACTCTGCATTGTTAAAGTCCTTATCTAAATGAAGTTTCAGTTTCATTTTACAGTAACTGCTTTATCCTCTTACAATAAATCGCACCAGCCATGAAAAAAAAAAAAAAAAATGTGCTGACTCCGTGCGTCATGTGTCATAAAGAATGCAATGAATGAGTCCACTACACTTTGTGGGTGTGTCTACCTCTAGAATGTTGATGGTTTTAGACCAAATAAAGGAGTCTTAAACACAACAGGATGCACTCAAACCAACAAAATCATCATCTTTTTACAGTTTGTTCGCGTCACAGGCTGATGCGTGTTGATACCTGTTTGTGTTAATATGAAACGCACAAACCAACAAAAAAACTATAAATCCAATCAGAACTTTGAAAAAGTATTCTATTATGTACTTTTCCAAGAATTTACAGCAATTTTACAATACATTATTGAAGCTTTATTCCCAGATAACATGATTTGAGTTAAATAGAAGATAGTATTGTAAACTTGCCTTTTTCTACAGGAAAAAAGTAATTTGTAAAATCTCTGTAAGTTTTGTAATATATTATAATTGTATTACAGTAATTTTACAATACTTCATTCACAATTTTTGACATGTATTTATATTCTGAAATCAGTTCTTTATAAAGTACTGTGCAAAAGTCTTGAGCCACCTCTCAGTTCTTTATATTTTGCTTCCAAGGAGCCAGTGATTCTTGTAATTTTTATTAAAGCGGTCTTGTGCAGTAGTTCTCCAGGCTTTCTGAAGGTCTTTCAAAGTTTTGTTCGGACATTGGCTGCTTTTTCACTCCTTGTGTGCCGTATGTCCTTAAAAAATTTGAGTAAAACTGCACAAGAGGAGGATAAAAGTGGCAGCCCCCCCCCAAAACATCTGCAACAGATGAACAGTATCTGAAAGTCATGTCCTTAAGAAATAGGGAAAAATCCAGCAAAGACCCGACATAGGACCTGAGAGATGCATCTGGCCCTTCAGTTGATCCATCTACGGTTCGCTGAAGCCTCATCAGAGAACTATTTCTGAAGACTACTTAAGGAAATTACAAGAAAGCTTGCCTAAGAGAGTTCATACTGTTGAAGAATAAAGGTGGTCATACCAAATATTGACTTTCAAGCTTGTTAGAATTGTACGAACTCTGTTTTTGCCTTATATGCTGTATTTCCATTTATGTTTGCACATGTTTCAATGAATCACTGCACCTATTTCCCATTTTCCTAGCAAAATATAAAGACATGACGGGTGGCTTGAGACCTTTACACAGTACTGTAGTTCAGAACATGTGCTGAAAGATTGTTTTTAAAAACACTTTGAATCAACTTTTGGACTAATTCAGACCAGGGTTTGGCTACATAGTGAGTTTATGGTTAAGAAGTCAACATGCAAACTACAGCCTGTCTGATATTTGCACATGTTGATGCTAGACACATTGTCCCACATTGTATATGCCAATTTAATATTACAAAGTAGCAGCCTGATAATAAACCAACACAATGTGGCTGCAGGAATTCAGAATGTGCTCTGTTTCTTTTTAAGATAAGTGAGAGAAGAAAGTAGTGCATATGGGAAAAGGGCTAGAAATAAATTTAACAGTGACTGTTAAGATCAGAGTGTGACGGAACCGAGGAAGTCTTGTCCTAAATTGAACATTTTGTACTAAATGGTATGGGACAAATACTTGCAATAGGGTTAGGCGTTATGTTCAAAGGTAGAGCGGGTCATCTACTGATTAGAAGGTTGGTGGTTCGATCCCTGGCTACTCCAGTCTGCATGTCTTGGGCAAGATACTGAGCTCCCGATGTGTTCATTGGAGTGTGAATGTTAGATAGATTACACTTACAATATGTGTGTGAATGGGTGAATGAGACATGTTGTATGAAGCGCTTTGAGTGCTCAAGTAGAGTAGAAAAGCGCTATATAAGAACCAGTCCATTTTACCATTTGTGACTGGCACAAATACCATCTATCCAGGAATCTCCATCAGTGTCTTGTGTACAACTTTCAACTCCAGATGAACACAGCAAAAAGGAAGGATTCACCACCTTGTGGTGCCATTCAGCAGTTCAATTCAATTAATTTTTATTTATATAGTGCAAAATCACAACAACAGTTGCTTCAAGGCGCTTTATATTTTAGTGTAAAGACCCTACAATATTAGACAGAAAACCCCAACAGTCAGACAAACCGTGCTCTATTGGGATAGCATGGTACTATGAGGTCTTTAAGATATGATGGAGCCTGGTTATTTAAGACCTTGAATGTAAGGAGAAGGATGTCAGATGACCCCCTATGAGCAAGCACTTGGCAACAGTGGGAAGGAAAAACTCCCTTTTAACAGGAAGAAACCTCCGGCAGAACCAGGCTCAGAGAGGGGCAGCCATCTGCCGCGACCGGTTGGGGGTGAGGAGAAACAGAAGAGAGCAGAGGGAGACAGGACAAAAGATACACTATGGGAGAGAGACAGGGTTAATAATAACTAATGATTAAATGCAAGTGGTGTATAAGCACATGGAGAGCGAAAGGAAGTGATGAAGAGGAAGTGCTCAGTGCATCATGGGAAGCCCCCAGCAGCCTAGGCCTATTGCAGCTTAACTAAGGGATGGTTCAGCCCTAACTATAAACTCTATCAAAAAGGAAAGTTGTGCTTAGAAGTTAACTATTTGACTGAAATTGTCAAGGAGACAAACCAGTAAAGTAGCAAATTAAAACGACAAATGTTGTACCGTTAACAAACACACCCTTAACAAAGAGTGAAATACTGCACTAAAGAGTAGAGCTCTAAGGGTTACTCTATAAACAGAAAATGTATCTGGTGCTTTGGTAAGGTTTGTTATTATTACTGTGCTGCCTTATAGAGAAATGCAAAATTGTTATGACTTATAAAGTATATAATATACATGTGTGCCTTTTGTTAACAAAATAGTCAAACCTTAATGATTCTGAATGTGAAGTCTGTCTAGCTAACTTTAGAGTAAGCTGCCAGAGTTAGGCCACTTACATGTGTCAAAAGAGGTATGTTTGGCATCTGTGGTTTAATGATTACTTTGGAACATACCTACACTTTAATTGTCTACACTCCGGCAGAGTCATAGAGGAGGAGCTGAAGGATGTGCCCTCGGAGGATATCCCGCCTCTCACTCCACTGGCTGTGGAGGTGAAGACTGAGCAGGAGAAAAAGATGGTCATTCAGCTGAGCAAAATGATCCGTATCATCGGCGACAGAGTGCAGGATGACAAGGAATTCCAAGAGTGAGCTTCTTATCCACTTCATCTCAGAGCTCGTGTTGGCAAACTGCTTTAGTACAGTAATATTGTAGAGTAATTGTTGAGTGGCACAGATTAATGTAGGCTAAATGAGCATTTTTGCACCAATATAGTGTGAGTGTTTATTAAGTAGAGATACATAGATATCCCACTGAAGGAGGTTCTTCCAGCCAATCCAGGTAGGGTATAAAAGGCAGCTAGGTGCTTTGACTGGTTGTTGGTGTGTGCCTCATGGGATACAGACCAGTGTTCAATAAATGCCACTTTGACCTCAGTTTCATGCATGTGTCAGAAACAAAAAGCCTTTGTGAGTCAGCATGTAAGGTTCTGGGTTTCATATGCTCTGAAGTGTTTTCAGAGAAAGATTGTTCAAAATGTCCCTGTTTAACCTCTCTGCTGCAGTGTGATAGATGGTGTGGCTTCTAGCTCTGGCCCCAAGTCAGAGAGATTTAGGCAAGTAGCAGACAAAGTGTTTGAGGATGGGATCACCTGGGAGAAGATTGCTGTGCTCATCTATGTAGCCGGCAGGCTCGCTGTGAAGGTGGGTTGGCTTCAGTTTGCTGCACATCTGAAAATCTAAAGCAATCCTCATTGTTTTGATGATGTCTTTGTTGTTTAATGGTCAATAGACCACAGTCTTGAACTTGTCAAGGATTACATCTATCAAAAAATGTTTTGACTTAATTCATCATCACAGGGGTTTCTGGCAGGAAAATTGTTAGAGCCAGCTGCTCCAGTGGGAGTGTGGTGGGAAATCAGTACAGTTTTAATATTGTACATGATTCGTATAACACTCTTAAACTTGCGATAACTGTAATCAAACTGTACGGTGGCACAGACAGATCCCACAGGAGGGGAGGGAGACAAAGAGAAGCCAGGGAGTTTATTTACTACTTTGAGCATGAAGAAAAAGTAACTTAATATACCAATGGGAGAGCAATGACTCACAGTTAACCTTCTTCACACACAGCTGTGAATGATGTAGCCTGTCTTACTTAGTGGACATGAGTAATAAACTGGTGGAAACCCTGCAGACTTTAGTCAGACTTTAATCAGACATCCATTACATTAAATATCTGTAAAAAATAAGTACCAAAAATGTGAAAATTCTCAAAAAGGTCACACCAAGGCACAGAATGTCATTGAAAGAGTGTGTGGTATGATAGTGAGAAATGATGAACATTTCAGAACAAGAACTATGAAATGTTTAAAATTATCATAGTTTATATTAGTGGAACTATCTCACCTCAACTGCCATCTGAGAAAGTGTTTTAACCCTCATTTCTTACACTTGTGTTCCATTTTGGGGGAGAGGGTAGACATGTCATTTGAAGGAATGCCTCTGCTACTGTTCACTCTGTTGCACTACTTTAACTTCACCTCTGTGTTTGTCAGTTGGTGGAGGCCCATCTCCCTCAATCAGTGAAAGAGGTCCTTACATGGATGGTGAACTTCTTCAAAGACAATCTACTGGGTTGGATTCGGGAACATGGAGGATGGGTATGTTAAACAGTAATTTACCTTCTCTGTCTTTTGCATTGAAAAAAGAACTTGGGGATTCCGCCTACCTTTACACACACATATACAGCTCCGGAAAAAATTAAGAGACCACTGCAAAATGATCAGTTTCTCTGATTTTGCTATTCATAGGTATATGTTTGAGTAAAATGAACATTTTTGTTTTATTCTATAAACTACTGACAACATAACTCCCAAATTCCAAATACAAATATTTTCATTTAGAGCATTTATTTGCAGAAAATGAAAAAATGGTCAAAATACCAAAAAAGGTCCAGTGTTTTCAGACCTCAAATAATGCAAAAAAAAAACAAGTTCATATTCATTGTTAAACAACACATTACTAATGTTTTAACTTAGGAAGTGTTCAGAAATCAATATTTGGTGGAATAACCCTGATTTGCAATTACAGCTTTCATGCGTCTTGGCATGCTCTCCACCAGTCTTTCACATTGCTGTTGGGTGACTTTATGCCATTCCTGGTACAAGAATTCAAGCAGCTCAGCTTTGTTTGATGGCTTGTGACCATCCATCTTCCTCTTGATTACATTCCAGAGGTTTTCAATGGGGTTCAGGTCTGGAGATTGGGCTGGCCATGACAAGGTCTTGATCTGGTGGTCCTTCATCCACACCTTGAT
>VUQI01028145.1:0-15393 GCA_015106735.1 Paratilapia polleni
CTCAGCTTCCTGTTCTGAGCTGACAGGAGTGGCACATCCTGTTGTCTTCTGCTGCTGTAGCCCACCTGGTTTGAGTCTCAACAAATTGTGTGTTCAGATTCTCTTCTGCATACCTTGGTAGTAATGAGTGGTTATTTTAGTTACTGTTGTCTTCCTATCAGCTCGAAGCAGTCTGGCCATTCTCCTCTGACCTCAGGCATCAACAAGCAGGCATTTTCACCCAGAGAACTGCTGCTCACTGGGTATTTTCTCTTTTTCAGACCATTCTCTGTAAACCCTAGAGATGGTTGTGCAGGAAAATCCCAGTAGATCAGCAGTTTCTGAAATATTCAGACCAACCAGTCTGGCAGCAACAACCATGCCACGTTCAAAGTCACTTACACAGTTGAATAGGTGTACCTAATAAAGTGACCGATGAGTGTAGATAGATAGATAAATGTTATTCTCACTCTGAATAGATGCATCACACTGAGAACTAAGTTGACATGCCATTTTAAGTAAATATTGTTCTCTTCTTTCCCCTCTCTGTCATCTCTTATCTACTTTATGGATCCCTTATCTCACCACTATTTTCCAACTCTTCTCTGGCTCTTTATTCTCTTCGCTCTCTCTCAACTTTCTGCTTCATCATCTGTCATCATTCTTTCTTTGTCATACTCCCTTTTGCTTCCTCATCTTCTATCTTTCTGTTCTTCATTGCTCCCTGTCCCCTCGCTTAATATTTACTTCTCCTCCTTCATGGCTCTCTCTTTATCTCTATACAAATATTCTGCTATTTTTACATCCTGTCCTCTCCGCTCTTTCCTATCATCCTATTTTACCCCCTCCGTCTCCCCCTGCTCGGCCCCACTTCTTCCCAGTAGATGAGGACGAGGATGATACAGGGGAAGAACGGCTGCCCTCCTGCTTCGACTATGTCATGCACTTCCTTACTGTCTTCTGGAAGGTCCTGTTTGCTTGTGTTCCTCCCACGGACTACCTGAATGGCTGGGCCTGTTTCACTGTCTCTATCATTATCATCGGCCTGCTCACGGCTGTCATCGGTGACCTGGCATCTCACTTCGGCTGCACTATTGGCCTAAAGGACTCAGTCACGGCTGTGGTTTTTGTGGCACTCGGCACATCAGTCCCAGGTGAGTCCAAAAATAGCAGAATGAACTATTTTGAAAAGGATGTGTCATTTTCAATCCACTGATATTTATTACTTATAAATCTGCACCCTGAAATTGTGTTCATTATTTTTTATGTCAGTTGATGGGTATAAGATTCTTTTTTTGTTGCTGTTGTGAAAATTTTGACCTTATGGGCTCAAGCAGTAAACAAGCTTCGTCATCAAGATCGTTGATGTTCTTATTTCCTCTAAAATGACATTTCCACCCCTGATGGGAACAATGTGTCACCACAAACTCGGAATGCATCAGCATTTTCTGTTATTAAAGGTCCTATGTGTGGCAATAATAAGACATAACTGAATCTGTTTTGAAAGACATATATATAAATATTTTTAAAACAAACAAGCCCAGTGCACAGAAGAAGCTTTCACAATAAAGGTTACTTTGTGGAAGAATCAGAATCTGAAAAATAACAAGAATCGTGGGAAATGTAGTTTTCATTTTTGGAAACGCCACCTGCCGTACTTGATTGTCACATGGCCCAGAAATTGGCATCAAAATCAGTTGTTTTGTTGTTCTACATGAGTTTGTTTTGTTTTTTTTAAGATGCTGCTGGCATTTTGAAATTATGTACAACATGTTCTTTTTAAGTCTAGAGATAATGGTTTTCCTTTAAAGAGTTACAAAGTCTGTATTAGGAGGTTGGAGGGGTTGCGGTGGAGCAAGTCAGAAGGTTGTCAGACAGGAGGCTGTGCTACTCTTCTTGTTTGGCAACTTTGTGTTTTGGACTTTTCTTGCTTGGTTTTCACTCGCTGATTTGTTTATACTTTTCTTTTATTCGCTGGTTAGAAAACCTCTTGATCAGATTTAGGAATAGATCATGGTTTGGAAATACACTCTTTTGCAGCCTTAACCCTGCAAGTTGAGAAATAACGTTTTAGATAAAACTGTGTCACTATTGCCTAAACCTGCAGCAATAGGAATAGACACCAGGAATAGGCAAAGGACACCTTGTGGGTAATCTGGAGACAAAATGCAGTATTTGGTTCACTGGAAATGAGTTGGGGTTTTTTTATAATGTATTGCTGTTTTTGTTATTGTTATTATTTCTGGGTCTTCGTGTACGTCTGTGTATCAATCATGATTTAGCAACATTAGAATAAAAATCTAATAGCAGTTGCTTATGTTACCAGAGTCAAAACATTTAAGATTAGCTTAGTTTTGACTTGCAAACTCTTAACTTTGACTGTTGCCTGATTAGCCTTAAATATGTTATGTTATACAGAAATACATACATGCCCTGAAAGCTGATTCTTAATTGGCCTCTTACTCTAAGTAACTGAGTTTGAAGGTTGAAACATGCAAGTTTACCTATTCTGCAGTCATCTTGGTAACACCTCTGGGTGTTTATTTGGGCATTTATTTAAAGTTGATGGCGTGATTAGCACTGTAGCTTCACACCAAGAAGGTTCTGTGTTTGCATCTTGTGGCCCTTCTCGGTGGAGTTTGTGTGTTCTCCCTGTGATTGTGTCAGATTTGCTCTAGCTTCCTCCCACAGCCCAAAAATGCATGCATGTTAGTTTAATTAGTAATTCAAAATTGGCTCTAGACATAAATGCAATCTTGATAACGCACTTAAGCACGTAGAATAAGGTGTTGTTTGAATATATTTGAAAAGGAACAAATGTGTCTTATAATGTACAGAGCTTGGAGTGGTTTGTAAGGCTAGAAAAGGGCTACATAAATGCCATCCCACTACCATAAATGAATGAGGTGAAAACTTTAAAGTGGACCTATTATGCTCATTCCCGTTTCCTTATTTATCTTATACTAAGCCGTTAGTGTAGCCCCTCAGTTCATCCTCTGTCTGAAACAAGCTGTTTTAGCTCCCTTCTCCCTCCCTTTAAAGCAGCTTTCTTCTGATTGGCTGCCCTTCTCAAACAAAAACATCAAACAGCAGGTGGGTGGGGCTTCTCTGCTCATAGAGCTGTGTGTCTGAGATGACCATATTAGTCATATTGCGCTCGCTCGTTGACGTCACAAAGCTGGGAGTAGAAAAAACAGGATGCGTGTGTACACAGTACTTACCCGCATGTTTACTACAATAATGAATAGATATGCTGGCCACCACACATAAAGCTTTGCTGTGCACCAGATAAGGACAACAACACGACTAGCTCACGTGTTTCCTGGTGTGGTTGTTTACTGGCTCAAGGACAGGGGTTGGGACAGACGCCATCCTTGCTGTTATAGAATTGGCCTGTTGATTCGTATTCACAAATGCCATGTCTCTCTGGTACAATGTCTCTAATTGTGGTGGTGTCACATGTACTCACGGATGAATCAAAATGTAACATAAAAGTTCGAATGTAATGAAATTTGACTTGAGAAGTTTGACTTTCTGCTCATTTACTTAAAATAGTAGATGGATATAGCTACATAAGTATATTCAGCACTATTTGCCTTGTTCTTTTTTGTTTCTTTTTTTAATGTTTTCTTTATCAAATATACTTTAAATTCAGTAATTTTCAACATTACAGATTTTGAGATTTATTGACAACATTTAAAATAATTAAATCAAATTAAAATATTAATGACAGATGGTTTCTCTCTACAGACACCTTTGCCAGTAAGGTAGCAGCAGTCCAGGACACCTACGCGGATGCCTCCATTGGGAATGTGACTGGCAGCAATGCTGTCAATGTCTTCCTGGGGATCGGCATGGCCTGGTCAGTGGCAGCCATTTACTGGCACATGAAAGGGAAGCCGTTTGTGGTGGAGGCCGGGTCACTGGCCTTTTCTGTCACTCTCTTCACCATCTTCGCCTTCCTGGCCGTCTCGGTGCTGCTTTACCGGCGCCGGGCCCACATCGGAGGAGAACTGGGCGGGCCCCGGGGACACAGACTGGCCACATCAGCCTTCCTTTTCAGCCTCTGGTTCCTTTACATCCTCTTCTCCAGTCTGGAGGCCTACTGTCATATAGAGGGCTTCTAAACATAAAAGACTCCAGTGTGACAGAACACAAACATACAGGGGTTTAAAGTACAAATTCAGAGGTAAAAGAGTGAATTCTCACTGTGGAATTTAGGTCAATCTTGTATGGAACGAAAGGACAGGAGAGGTAAACCCAGGGTTTTCCTATACATCTCCCTCCTCCTCTCTCCCTCAACCCCTTCTGTAAGGATGCTTGGAGGTGTGTAATCCTGCCCTCTAGTGCCCACAGGCCTGGCTGATATTAGGAGCGACCCTGAGCCCGTGCGAGTGTGCTTACAGTTGGGACTGGGTTACCACCAAGTACAGAAGATGCCATGAGGTGGTCCTGCATTCCACTGGAAGAGACTGCAGTCTTATATCCAGAGAGGGTTGAGTTAATCAGAGGTCTATATTTTTCTCAACATCTGACGAGAATGACTTTTTTTAAAAAACAAAAAGTATTTTGGGGATAAAAACACAAAAAACAAACGAAACAAAAAAATGAACACGCACGGACACAAAGAGGAATCAAAGAACTATTTTCAGATCTAAGGAATAACAAATGATTATAATGAAAATGGAAATATGTTGCTGAGTGGCTGTGGGATGGATTCATAGTATTTATTTTTATTTGCATAGTTTCTCAAGGAGCACTGCAGAGTTCTCAGAAATTACATGAAGAAGAAAATGAGGTGCAACAGTGACCGTTCATACTGGCAGATGAATCACCACTCAAACAGGAGAGGAAGAGGTGGACACAGTGAACATGGTCAAACTGCCCTGAACATTACTTCCGTACTCTAAACGTATCTATATATAATATATTTCCATATTTTCTGTATATTTTGAATATTTGTTTAAATGTGGTCACCTTCTGCTCTAACAACAGAGGATTGCTGTGGCTAAGTGGGAGGGGAGGGCGGGGGTCAAACTATATAATGGAACGATGTCTTCACATTTCTAAGAGTTATGTATCTTGCCTAGGTAAAAGTATGACATTGTATTTTATTTATTTACTGATATCTTGGTCTCACTCAAGTTTTCACCTTTTCAATCAGAAATCTGAAAAAAGGAAAAAAAAAGTGTTGCTGCAGAGATAAATTCAGAGGTATTTTTGTACTGTTCCTTCCATGCACTTTGCTGTATAGTTCTACTTACAGAGAATTCTACTTGTACATGTGCAAAAGGCCAATAAAAAGTGTCACTATGGACTGAACAGAGTGCCTGTGGAGGGAAAGGCGTTTGCTGCAGCTGCCCACACTGACCAGCTCTTTGCTCTGCTGAAAAACACGAGTTTCCTCCTAAAGTGGTGCATAAACATTTTTTAAAGCTGCATTAACTGATTGGAATCATGGTATCAGGGTCCTGCCAGGAGCACATACCCTTTGAACTTAGCCCAGATGCCATAATCTGTCTTGCACAATCACAGAAAGCTTTTGCAGCTGTGCCTCAACTTTTCCCATGGATTGGTTGTGTGCTTAGCTTTTTATCTATAGCAGATGCACTTGCTCACTAATTAAGTTCCACATCATTTACCATCACAAGGTTAAGTAAAGAAAAGGTCCTTCAAAGTTAAAGGGAAAAGTTTTGTGGGGCTTCATGAGAGAGAGAGACTTTCTGGCAGTTTTTTTTAGTTGCAGCTTTGTTACGGCAGAAAAAACTTAAAGGTTAGGTTTAGAAAAGACTACGGTTAGCATTAAAATACATCCGTTCACCAACATTAACCATGTCCTTTAGAGCCTCTGTGGCAGAAAACCTTCAGACTACATAATAATTACCGAACAGATGTCCACAGGTGCCCCGGCAACTACTTTAACTAATTAAAAACAAAGTCAGAAATCAATCAGTCAAAGTGATAAGGAGTAGCCAGTAAATATTTAGAGTGCAGTATTTAAGTACCTATACTGCAACCAGCCACCAGGGTGTGAGTGAGATTTGGCAAGAGTTGTCATGTCACCCATCTTTATATATAATCTATGGGTTGAAGCATCATAAAAATGATGGACATTGCCATCCTGACGTCATCCATTGGTTGGTCGTCTTATGAAGCCTTGAGCTGAGCGTTTGACTGAGCTCTCACCATCTTGATGTTTTTGAACCTGGAAATGACGAGAAAACAGGTGGATCTGAGTGCACAACTGAGGACACCGCAAACTCCCTTAATATCCTGGATAATTCCCCCCTTCCAGACTCTAATAATAATTATAATTTAGAAAATTAACTTAATGTCTTATTCAGTATGACCTGAAACAAGCGATTGAGGTTTACTGAGGTCACAGAGCGAGGGCGCTGTGGGCCGTTTTCCCATAGACTTCTATACAACCCAAAGCCTTTTTGCAACCAGAGGAGTTGCAAAAAGGCTTTGGAACTTCACTTTTCAGACCCGGAAGCTATGGCCATCTTTCATACAGTCTGTGGCTTGAAGGCTGATATAATAAATTATTTATTAGGATTTAGTTTTCACTTGATGAATTCCCTTATTCACTTTCTTTGAGCTATTGTTTGAAATTGAAAGTAAAACTTTGTTTACTTGACATTGCAGAATGTTAACTTCATTTGCAATTAATGGCAGGCATTTAGCATAAATGTTTAGTTGCTAAGATTGCTGGAAAAAAAAATGCTTCATCCATCTCAGTACGCTTTATATGCATTTGTTTCGTAGTTAAGAAACATTGATTAGTGCAGCTTTAAGGAAATGAAGTCTTTCTTTGCTGAAGCCTACAAATATATTGTGATTCCTTCCTTAGAATTATTATTAGTTTTGCAGGCTTTGCATAATTTTAGCCTCTGTGTTTTTATACCACCTTTTGCTGTACCTATTATATAAAGAGCGGGTGTCAGTGATGCTGCGTTTGGACTGAAACTCTTCAGCATCAAGAGCTGCTGGTGTGGGTGTGAGAGCAGCAGGTAGCTCAAGGTTGAATTTGAAGGTAGCCTGATATTGATAATGAACTATGTTTAACACATGACTGGTGCTTTGTTTTTAAAATGAGAGTTTAAAAAAAAATACAAAAACTCCCAAGAGTGTCAAGAAAATATGTTTATTAATTAATTTGCAAAAAGTGTATGTGAGTATGGAATCAGTTGATTCTTGGCTAATTTTAAAATCACCCAAGAGATTACCAAAGAGGTGGGATGCAACATCTGTTTTAAAATATATTTAAAAAAATATGTTTGAAAAAAAAGTTTTTTAGAGTAGGTGACAGTAAATGGCAGTGACACTGTATTTCCACAAGGGGGGTGTCAATCTCCAGTCCCTGTGGTTGTTCCTTCTTTTACTTCTAAGCACTCTTTCCTCCTCCTCCTCAGTGTTCTTCCTTTGTGGTGAGCAGTGTTGTAAATACGTCTTGTGGCTGAATCGGATGCTCTTTTCCTGGCCCTGGACCACACCTGCTCACCTCACTCTATCTCTCTCTCACTATCTCTCTTACATATAAACACACACACACACACACACACACACACACACACACACACACACATTCAGTGAAGAGCGATTGGTCCACTGCTGCACAAGAGGGAGGACAGTTGGAGGGGATTTCTGTCCCAATTCAGATGCAACACTAAACACATTATGTACATAACTTTCAGTGTATGTTTACATAGACACAGTTTAGGTGTCCTGGGGGGAAAAAAGCATGACAATACAACTCTCACATCTCATCTACAGGTTTTCTGCAGTCGCTTCGTCTGAGCCAGTGGAAGTATGAAGTTTTTATTTCTTTTTTTTTAAGTCACAGAGGGTCACTTTGTTATCTGTCCCTTTGTTAAAATTCTGCATTTTGAGCTTCAGTTCAGCAGGTATCCATGAACAAAAGGAAATGCCAGTGTTCTTCATTTTATCTCTGCCTTTAGTGGCTATTTATATTGTTTATTTGGTTGTGTTCTTGGTTTTATCTGCCGGGACGAGCTGAAATGTTGGCCAGTGTGTGTTTGTGTGCTGTGCATGTTGCCGTGCTGAAGCCAGGCTGTGCGTCCTCTTCACACTCGTGTGCACAGAGGATGATGATGTTGTTGTTGGTCTTCACGAGGACACAACTCTAAATTGATTCTGTTATTTTATCATATAAATACATGTCTTAATTCTGTAAAAGATTTTTTTTCTTTTAAAAAAACATGGTCATACAAATCACCTCTCAAGGCACCAGTCTATTTTCTTCTTTTCAGTCTATAGGATGAAAGTGAACTCACCGTGCAGTAATTGGACTAGTGGTTGATGATGTTGTAAGACACTATGGAACGTTTCATTGATGACGTGAATACTGTTCTTTTAACTTTGTTTTTGTGTAACAGAAAAGGGGCACGTTTAAATGGATGGGTATGTTTTCCTGGCCTGCAATGAGATGTCAAAATAAAAAAGCAAATTTCCAAAGTGTTTTGAGATTAACCAGTTTTATTCTTTTTCTGTGGAATAAAAAACTGCTTTCTGGTTCATATGCAAACACTGGTTTCACTGACTTCACTCAAGCTTATTGTTTCAAATGTGATAACTTTGCATCACCAGAAATCCAGCTTTAGTTAGGTTTCTGCACACAAACCAAAAGCCTAGAAGTCAGTTAAGACTTCAAGGTTTTTGTGTTCATTTGAGTTTGACAAAACAAGATGTCATGACATGCTGCTGTTTTAAAAAGCACGTGTCATCTCATACTAAATATGCGGAGGTGTGGATTTTTCTCCGTGTCAAATAACTGCACCTTTACTGTGTATTTGCAACATTAACAAAGCCTTCAGGTTGTTTAGTCAGACCACAGTTTGCTTGTTGTTTATGGTTTGATGTTTGTCATAATGCTGTTAAAGAAACCGAGAGCAGGCTGCAGAGAAACTGCTTTGTTCACATTTTTTGCAAACCCCAGAATATTCCAGATTTATATCTGACATCTTCTTAAACTCAGCACTGAGGCAACGCTCCTGTAAGCTGCAGAAAAACAACATGTGACAGGGGTTTTTGTTAATATCTGTAAATTATTCAGGTGTTTTCAGAAAACAGTAGACTGATTTAGAATCAAAGACTTTTTTCTTCCTTTTCTTTGTATCTTTCTAAGTTTAATATATCTAGTATTTTTCTTTCACACTCACAGCATCACTGAAGTGCTTGCTGCTTAATTTAAAAAAAAGCTTATATATATATATAAAGCTTATATTTAGGCAAAATCTAAATATGGAAGCCCATTTCTGCCAAAAAGAAAAAAGCTACAGAAAGTTTAATATGATAAAAAGAAATACTTGAAGGTCATTTCATTCATATTTAATATCCTGTGACTTTAAGGCACCATGCAAAAATATTTATTCATAATAACTCATAAGTTAAACTTTTGACTTATTAACTCATAATTTAAATACGCATCTTTGTTTACTAACCTTAACCTGCTTTTATATTTTACTTTTGACTTAATATCTCATCGTGTTGTCTTATGAGAGCATGCCAAAGTTTTATTTAATACACACAATTTTGACTGGGCACTGTTTTTTTTATTGAATTATCTCTCAATTCTGACTTGCTTTTGACATATTAAGTTAAAAAACAGAGAGTGAGCATTGTTGTCATGCTATTTTTTCTTCATGTTTTTCTTTTTTTCTGATGGGCTTCCATGTATGCCATTTTATTTACCACCATGTTCCCACATAATTTATTTATCATCACTGCATCTATACAAATACATTAACAAGCTTGGAGATCTATATATTTGACTTCAAACACCAAATCTTCAAACAGCTTCTTGTGACATGTGTCAGGAAGTGGACTGAAGTGATAGTGGACTCCTGTGCAGATTTATTTTCTTTTGCTAGTTCATAGTTTCCATCCAGGCTGAGTAAACATGGGAAACACTTTTATTGCATCTGGAGTGTGCATACTTTCTAAAAACATAACATTCAGGGGTTGTTCATCAAATCAAAAGCAAAGTGAGGTGGATTCTGTTTTTAACGGGTGTAAAAAACAATGAAGCCATCTACAGATGAACACATACATACACACATTATTCTTTAATCACATTACTGAAATAGTGAGGAATGTTGTTGACTGTTTTCTACTCCTTGCTATGAATTCTGTTTTTATTTCAGGGAATTATGCATGGAATTTAATCTTAAATTGAGTATTTTGTTCTGTTTTTTTTTGTTTTTTTTTTTATTCATTTTGTTTTTGAAGGAGGCAAATAACTAAATAAAAGGAGACTGTTTAAGAAAAAGAAACGTTCCCCTGTTGTGTGATTAACTGGCACAGAGCAAGTTCACGCTGTAAAAAGGGTGACCAACATCTGACGCTGCCTGAGGGGTGGGAAATACAGTGTTGCTGACGTGTCTGTGCACCAATAGGACGCCGGGGATGATTCCCACGTTGGCACAATTGGCTTAAAATAAAGACCACTGCGTCCGAGAAGTTACAGCGATGATTGGGTGTAGGACTGAGCACTGAAAATAATCAGGCAGGAGCTGTATGTTTGATAGTAGCCAGCTGAGACTGGGGGGCGTACGATGCAGGAGGATGGTGGTTTCCTGCAGTGTTTGTGCGCCGGATTAGCCGCTACTTAGCTTTGCGTGTGTGTGTGCACAAGCAGGGCGCACCGAGCCTCCATACAGCCGCGTCAGGTGGATGCGCCTGCAGTGATCCAGGTCGCCCCTATGGATCGCGTCCATGGATGTCTTCAAACCCGCTTTGGACAGTAGTCTGAGTCCCAAGGCGTGCGTTTCCTCAACGGAAGAAGCAGAGGAAGATGTTTTTCGCTGGCCCACACCGGCGAGTGGTATCAGCGCCGCGCCGGATGCGGGACCCGCCGCGCCGGGCTACTGGACGGCCGTATTCGACTATGAAGCGACTGCGGACGACGAGCTCAGCCTACGGAAGGGGGACCTTGTGGAAGTCCTGTCCAAGGATTCCCTGGTGTCGGGAGATGAGGGCTGGTGGACCGGTATGATAGCAGACCGGGTTGGCATCTTCCCGTCTAATTATGTCAGCAAAGGGACCGGCATTCCGGAGGAAATACGGACCACCTCAGAGCAGGAGTACCCAGTGCCTTCTCTGCACCGTGAGTATCCCATTGTGCTTCATACCTCTGATAATGAAATCAGTGTGCTTTCACTAAAACTGAGCACAGGGCTGCAGTGTCTTACCCTGTCTTTTGTTATAAGCTAAAGCCGGAGAAAACCACGCAGAGAGTGCTGTGTCATGGTAGGCGCAGTGCACTCTCGTTGGCCTAGAAACAGGCTGCCCCAAGCATCCTTACAGCTTCAGGACCGCTATTCATCACACGGCCTGTCAAACAAACAGTGGTGCACCCCACCTCAGTGCTCAAATTACAATGCACAATATGTGCGGCATCCAAGGCAGGAAGCCTGTTAAAGAACTGGAGTCTTATACACGGAATGTTCTCATTAAATGTAATTTGAACACTGTTATGTATTTAATAAATGTTTTTACGAGGAACTGTTTTTTTTTTTACGTGTCCAGAGGTGTTGCACCAATTTTGTGTTGCAGGTGCAAGAGAGAAAGAAATGTAAAATTATTCTCAGAGAAGAATAAAGCTTCTGGAGCTAAATGTGGAGCCAGGGTCTCAGACAGACACTTTAAGCATAATTAAAAGTAGCTATGTGTACTACACTGTGAACCCCTAAGTAAAAATACTCTTATTTCTTATTGACCTTAGTGCAAAAAGATGCTCTAAATGCAGCTACAAAACCAGTTTTTCCCCAATGATGATTCCAAATCTGCATCTGAGCATAAACAGGTGTTTTAAGGCAATAAAACCCAGATTAGCACATATTGTTTAGGCGGACCAAACCACCTCAGCTGTCTTTGTTAGCAGCTGTCTCAGTCTTTGTGGGCTTTCATGTCTTCATACTGAGGCAGCTGGCCTAGTTTCACACACCTGAAATATTCATCAAGGTCAGTCTGCTTAGTAGACTGTTAGGAATCCACATCATGAGCACAGGCACAGAGGCTGCTGTTCACATCAACACATAGAACTCTTCTATATAGCCTTCATTTCTTCCTTCTCCAGACATCCTAGCCAGATTTTAGGACAGATGCTTATCCTTGTGTAATTGCAGGAGGGATAGTTTCTGAATTTGGGGCAGCACGATGGCTTAGAGCTTTGAGAAAGCACCCTTGAACTCAGTGACCTGTTTTTTAAGATCTTTGTTAGCAAGTATTTGCCTTGCTGAAGAGCAAAATAGGGAAATCCTAAAAGCTACAGACAAATTGACCCTGACTGCCTTAATGTCCTTGGATGGTCGTAAGCACAAATACATTTAGCTGATATTTCTTTTTATGTTTCATATGTGTCTTCTTTTTTCTCAGTTCTGGAGATTGATTTCTCAGAGCTCACCTTGGAAGAAATTATCGGAGTTGGTGGTTTTGGAAAAGTCTACCGTGCAGTGTGGCAGGGCGCGGAGGTGGCAGTGAAGGCAGCACGACGGGACCCTGACGAGGATTTGGAGCAGACTTTGGAGAGCGTTCGTCAGGAGGCCAAGCTTTTTGCCATGCTCAACCATCCCAACATCATGGCTCTGCTGGGGGTGTGTCTGCAGGAGCCCAACCTGTGCCTGGTAATGGAGTACGCCCGAGGAGGCCCTCTCAACCGGGCCCTAGCTGGGAAACGCATCCCTCCATGTACTCTGGTTGACTGGGCTGTGCAGATTGCCCGGGGCATGCACTACCTCCACTGCCAGGCCATTGTCCCCATTATTCACCGGGACCTCAAGTCCAGCAACAGTAAGCGTTACCTCACTTTGCTTTTTATTGACCTATAGCAATAAAGTTTAAGAAAAAATGCTGGAAAATGGTGATAAATGCCCATTATAATTTCTTCAAACCTGGGATGACATGTTCAAGTTGCTTGTTTTGTCTGCAAAACAGCCAAAAGGCATTATGAACAGAGGAAAGATTAAACAAAGAGTATCTAGCATGGCGTAAATTAATAACTAATGATCAAATTAGATGCTGATTACTTTCAGCTTCAGCAGCATATTGTTTCTCCATGTTGCATCACTGTAGAGTTTTTAGTCAGACATAAACAATTTTATTCATGGGCTTAAACATGATCTAATGAGGGTGTGTTTTTTAGGTATTTTCCACCCTCGTCATCTGTGTCTTTGATGTCTTTGCTGCATAGTTTATGGAAGTTATAGAGTTCAAAGTAATAAAGGACTTTGGTTAATTATATGACTTGCCATATGTGTGGTTTTCAGTATTTAGATACAATGAAAAAGGTCATTTCCAAACAAAATACAGGCCAAGAAGTTTATTATCCAAAGCCAGTAATGCTATGATTGCAAAGTTCAATGACTTTCTCACTGTATTAATCACCGGTGTATAAACACCTCCAGACAGCCCCCACCCCCAGATATACTGTACACTCTTTCTGGGACACTAACCGCTCCATTGATGCATTCTTAAAGTATAATATGAACTTAATTTTAAAAGTAATGTTCAATTCATTCTACTCACTTTATCTGACCTGCACTGCTTATATACACTTCAGGAATGAGAGTAGAGAGGAAAAGTAGTTTGCATGTGTGTTTGTGGAGCAATTGTAATCTTACATTTTACTCAACTGGATCCCCTAAATCCCAAGCCTATTACTGAGGATTTGCCCAATGCTCTGTCCCAAGATGCCTATTGGAGGCTTTGACAATACAGACCTCAAGCATCTTGCCTGCCATTGGCCTGTTCTGCAGTGATCAGCTCAGATGGTTCACTTCCAATAGGCTGCTTTAAAGCGTTAAAGTCAGGCTAACTAGTTACCATCCTGGGCACTTAGGGAAAACCCACATCCTCATCGCAGTACAAGAGCAGTCCATGACAGAGCAGCATGTCATTCAGCTATTTTACATTCATGCAAGAGGTTTTTTTACCTTTGTTTCCTGTGACTCAGTGTTTAGTTTATTTAGCTAAGACATTAATATTTGAAATGTAGGTTTTTAATGTGAATGACAACCCATTGGTTTTTCGTTTGTGTCTATAAACCAATTTCCAAAAAGCTGGGACACTTTAAAATGTAAATACAGGTTCATCACTCTGCAAAAGACAGAGTAGGCAGATAGTTCAACAATTCAAGAATAACATTTTATGTAAAGTCACAAAGAGTTTGGGGAGTTCATTATCTACAGAACATAATATTATTACAAGATTTCATAATCTGAAGAACTCTCGGGATGCAAAGTGGAAGGCTGAAAACCAGTATTGATTGGCTGTGATCTTGAGGCTCTCAGGTGATACAATTCTGTAGTGGAAATCACTGCATTCATATCACCCTCCAGGTGAATTGTAAAAACCCTGATGGTTCCTTAACCTTTCGTTCTTGCACCATAATCAAACTGTTCACTTTCCAATACTTTGGTTTATGATTAAATGCCTGAAAGTCAATGCTATAAACCTCAGCTGTATTTTGTATGAGCTGAGGAACACTTCTAAACACCATTATCAACTGAACACAGTTCGTTGCTGCATCCACAAACGCATTTTAAAACTCTACAGTGCAAAGAACAAAAACTTCAGTCATGCTAAAAAGAAAGCACACCCTCTGTCAGTTCTAAGGTTTTACATATCAGGGCATAATAAAAAATATCTGGTCCTTAGCAGGTCTTAAAATTAGGTAAATACAACCTGAGATGAACAACAGCACGACATATTACATCATGGCATTATTTATTTAACAGAAATTAAATAACTAAATAAGAAACTAAGCCAAAATGCAGAAGCAGTGTGTGAAAAACTAAGTACAACCCATGATTCAGTAGCTTGTAGAACCAGTTTTAGCAGCAATTATGTGAAGTAATCATTTTCTGTATGACTTTATCAGTCTCTCTCATCAATGTGGAAGAATTTTGTCCCACTCTTCTTCACAGTGTTGCTTGAGTTCATTGAGATTTGCAGGCATTCATTTATGCACAGCCCTCTTATGGTCCCACCATAGCATTTCAGTCAAGTTGAGGTCTGGACTTTGACTGGGTCATTGCAACACCTTGATTCTTTTCTTTTTCAGCCATTCTGTGTAGATTTGATGGTGTCCTTGTGATCATTGTCCTGTTGCATGACCTAATTTCAGCCAGACTTTAGCTGTCGGACAGATGGCCTCACATTTGACTAGAATACTTTGGTACACAGAGGAGTTCATGGTCGACTCAGTGACTGCAGGGTGCCCAGGTCCTGTGGCTGCAAAACAAGCCCAAATCATCACCCCTCCACCACTGTGATTGACAGTTGGTATGAGGTGTTTATGCAGTTTCTCTGAGCATTGCATGGTCTGACCTTGGGGTGCATTTGCTGGGACGTCTACTCCTGGGAAGATAGGCAACTGTCTTGAATGTTTTC
>VUQI01028146.1:0-40642 GCA_015106735.1 Paratilapia polleni
AATATACATATTCAAATTCAGAAAAGGTAAGAAACTACAAATTATTATAATTATTTGAATGCAATAAATATCCATTGATCTGTCATCAGTACAACTAAATGTATTTACATTATTTACTTATTTAAGTGTGGTATGTCTCTAGTCAGAATGTGTCTGAGACCTATAAAGAGTTTGACACAAACAAAGATAAAGGAAGGATACCAATTACTGAGAGCAGAAGCTTAACACTTTTAAGATTCAAAGCTTTAAAGGTTTGAGCTTTTTGTTTTTTGAACTGTAAAAATAAATGTGCTGCACACAGTAATACAATAGATGATGAAAACATAAGAAACTACTGTTGTTCTGTGTATGCACTCAGACACAGAAACTATTCTTCCTTTGGTTGTGTAAGGTTAACTCTGAATCATTGTGCTTTTAAATGATCTACAGTGTGTCAGATGTCATTCAGAATGGACTGTTGATGTTTAAAATACACACTGTACTGTATTTATCAGTGGTAAGCCAAGGCAGATGTATTTATACAACACAATACAAATAAGCAGATAACAGAAAATAGAAGAATAGCAGATTATTAAGGAAGGTGTAATATAATTGCTGGGTGAGCTGAAAAAATGAAAGTGTAGCAGATGATTAAGTTAGAAAGCACACTGGTGTTAGTTCAGTCAAACAAGGAAGAATAAGCTGTTAATACACAAGCAGCAATGCAAAGGGTCTAAAATGCATCCAGCAGCATGCAACAGGAGGGTTCATAATACTTGTCTGTTTATGCCGTGATGCATGGGAGCAGCAAAAAACAGCAGAAACTGCACAAGGTTACCAGCTCCACCTAAGAAGGAAGAGAGGCTAAATGAACAACCCCAAGCCAGAAGGGTGTGTTGGTACGGGCCGATGTGCTACAGGTATGTTTACCTCTGCCAGGCAACTCTACAGCAAATCAAGACAGTTAAAGGATTATTTTGAATGCTTTTAAAATCCTCCAGTGGAACTCAAGTGAAGGAAGAAGCAGGGAAACATCCTGCAGAGATGGTTTGCAGACTGAAGATCCCTCATGTTGTCTTTGTGTGTTTCATAGGAAAGAAGAGTCTCATTTCGAGACTTTCAGTCACCCAGGTGACTGTGACTTTGAGGACTCCCGACCTAAATGTCGGTACGGCATGAGATGCAAAAGGTCAGACATCACACCACTGTCTTTTTTACGATTTTATTCCTCTCTGTATTTGCTTTGTTCATCTTCCAGTGGTTGTGCATCTCCTTGTGGTTGTTGAGGGTCTCTTTATTTAGAAGTTTTGTGTCTCTTTGTAGAGGTTGTTATCTTGTGTCGCTTTAACAACAAAATGCCAGTGGACTAGAGAACTATTAGCCCTACATTAACACTTAATGAGTGCATGGACAGGACCAGTGGTGGAATGTAACTGAATACATTTACTCGAGTACTTTGCTGAATTTGACTTTGTTTGTTCTTCAGGTTGGAGGCTGCTCACCTCAGAGAATACAGGCACACAGAGTAACCAGGCCGGCTTGTTAAACTCTGCTGCTTATTACAAAAGGTCTAATGATGATGTCAGGAGATCAAAGCTTCTTTAAAATGTTTAACCAGGAAGTGAATCTCTTTTTGCACAGTGTGTTAAACAGCATTAACCCAGCTTGTTTTTGGATGGTGGGAGGAACTCATGGTTACCTAGGCAACTACTCGGGACCAAGAGTCAGCAACAAAGCAACGGGTGACAAGCGAATCGCTTTCTGCGTGGATGTCTGAGACAGGGGCGTCAAACTCATCTTAGTTCATGGGACACAGCAGAGTGTGAGAGGATAAATTTCCTTTAAATGAGCTGAGCTGCTTCAAGTATTTGTTCCTTTTAACATTCCAGTTTAGAGACAGACAGATTCCCATACCATCATCTACATGTTGTAGCTGTGTATAGTGTTAAAAATGTGTGGATCAGTGGTTCTGTGGGCGACTCCTGTTCATGTTTGTGCTGTTGTTGGTCCCCTTCTGCTGAGAAGAAGAAAGCCACAATGGACAAAAAGAAAGTCTTTGTATTGAAGTGAAACTAAGAGGGGCAGCACGGTGGAACGGTGGTTAGCATTGTTGCCTCACAGCAAGAAGGTTCTGAGTTTGAATCCACCATCTGGCCAGTTTGTATGTTCTCCCCATGTCTGTGTGGGTTCTCTCTGGGTCTCCCACAGTCTAAAGACATGCAGTTAGTGGGATTAGGTTAATTGGTAATTCTAAATTGGCCGTAGGTGTGAATGTGAGCGTGAATGGTTGTCTGTCTCTCTGTGTTTGCCCTGCAACAGACTGGCGACCTGTCCAGGGTGTACCCTGCCTCTCGCCCTATGGTAGCTGGGATAGGCTCCAGCCCCCACCCTGAATAGGATAAGCGGAAGAAAATGGATGGATGGATACTAGACGCACATATATGATGTTTTTGCAAATTGCCACCACCTGCTGGCATCGATAAAGGAATTGGTAAACTCAGAGGTGTACTATTCCAACACCTTGGAAAATTTGGAACTGGTTCTTAAGTGGCACCAGTTCTCAATTCCCATCTCTAGACATGCTGTGGTACTACTTGGTGGCATCAGACACACAGATGCATACTTCCCAGAGGTTCTTAATTGGATTCAGGTCTGGGGAACATTACAGCCAGTCAATGGCATCAATGCCTTCATTATCCAGGAGCTGCTTACATGCTCTGCCCACAAGAGGCCTGGCATTGTCCTGCACCAGGAGGAACCCAGGGCCCACTGCACCAACATAAAGTCTGACAGTGGGTCTGAGGATTTCTTTCCTGTACCCGAGACCATCACTGACCCACTGCCAAACCAGTCATGCTGGATGATGTTTCAGACAACATAACCTCTCCAAACCCTTTCACATACATCACATGTGCCCAGTGCGAACCTGCTCTCATCCATGAAGAGAATGGGGCACCTGCTAGTTCTGGTGTTCTTGCGTGAATGTCAGTCAAGCTGCATGGCACTGGTCTGTGTGTGCACAGGTTCCACTAAAGGTCGTCGGGACCTCATGCCACCATTATGGAGTTTGATTCTGACAGTTTGGTCAGAAACATGCAGTAGCCTGCCCCCCTAGTAGGATAATAGAGTCCCCAGCTGGACCACCTTTAAGCAACAGGGACTCCAAGAAGGCTGGGTACACAGAACTATCGTTCAGCACGTAAGCAAAGACAACAGTCAGGACCTGTTCTCAGGGCGCAGGGAAATAACTCTCTCGTCCAACGCAATAAACCTGAATGTACAGGCCTGTGCCTTGAGGTGAGCCCAACTATATCTTGCCATTATCACTCAATCTCAGGCACCAGCTCAGGCTCGAGCCTGTCCCAATGGCCAGATTTATTAACCGGGGATTGGACTGCCAGGGCCTCTGCCCCGACTGCCACCCAATCTACAAAGCACCCAATCCCTATGGCCCCTCCACCCGCAGGAGGGTGGGAACATGTAGCACCTTCAGATTGCCCAGATTTGCGGGATACACAGATAGATCCCTTCCACACCAGACATCTTGACTTCACAGTAGGAAAAGCACAGGTGTAATAATGATAGCTGCATTCCAGTTGGGGGGTCCTGCTTTTGTGGATCAGGGCCTGTTTTAGACTGCCTTGTTAGGGTGGGCAGCTACAAATCATAGGTGGGCCACTTGGGTGGGATGCAGCACAAAAGGTAGATCTGCCCGCTGGTATTGTTATTGGTTTGAATCCATGTTCAGAGGTTGGCATTGCCTATCTCTGAGATTACTATTTTTGTACATGTTCCCAGACAAAAATAAGGATTATAAACAGAAATGTGACCAAAGTGTTCCAACCCATTTGTAGCAGCTGTGTTATCCTTGCTTGCAGGCTGAAGAACAGTTAGAGGAAGTTATATGTTTGAGTGTGTGATTCTTCACAAGCAATGGGAAAGTGTGTACTTGCTGTCTTGCTCCGAACACAGGATTTCATCTTTGCATTCTCAAAGAGACAGCTCTGCTTCCAACCTATGTGTTTTTACCTCTAAACATATCAAGAAAAGGGGGAGACTTTTGAGTTGCATTGTAGGCTGCAGACATTAGAAATGGCACTTGTTGATGACAGTACATTACATTGCATATGTAACCAAGCGATACATTGTAAGAGTGCAGTAAGAGTGATATGAAAATTTCTCTGTATGCACAACAACATCCATCATGCTGAAAGATAATCACACAGGACAACAAAAAAATTTTTTGTGATCATCAGAAATTACAACACACTTTTCTAAATCAGTTTTTCCTGCTGATTTCAGATCTGTTTTCAGTCACATCATCTTTTTGAGTTATGAGCAATGTTAATTTATAGTGTACTTGCATGTGGTTTTTACTAAAACGCAAGCACAAATCAAGTAAATGTTTCAGTATCATCAGTGTGAGGTCAAACAGGCACACATTGTGGCACAGATATACTGAACGGTGTCGTTCAGCTACAAATGTTTCTTCAAAAACAAAAAAATGATTTTCTTGAGCTGATTATACCAAATATCATGCAATATGTAATTCTCTTCATCACAAAAAATAGATGTGTTAGAGAAAAACTAAACCCAGATTTGAAATCAGCACAAGAAACACTACAAAACCCGCATAAATTTATCTCTAATGAAAATGACCTGTTGACCTGTGTTGTCTGAAAGCAATTTTCCATTTCTTTAGGGAAGTATTTTCACTCATCTTCAACCAACACTTATTTTGACAAACAGAATCAGGTTTAACTCAAACTCCATCTCAGTCTAGTCAGGTAATTTTTTAAAGGTTTAAAGTTTTGTTTCTTTGCACCAAAGCATAACTTGCAAATCGAAGACAAGATGCATTATGATTAACAATACATAGACAGATAGATATTTACTTCTAAACAAACATTTCCCCACACTGTGCTGCTGTTCAAAAACTGACAGGAGTCAAAGACAGGTATAGCTTCAGGATGGCTGCCAAACACACAAAGTGAACACATGACAGGATCAACAACTTGTTTACACTTTTTTCACAAAATGTTATCTCTGTAACTGACTATAAGCTATCCTGTTATAAGTACACAAAGTTATTGTAACTCTAGTCCCTTGACCCAAGAAATGTTGCCAGTATTTTTTTTTTGTATCAAAAAAAGACATCTTTCAAGACATGAATTTGAGTTAATCTAGATACTAATGTTGTAAAAATCCTCTGTGTTGGCCTTCAGTTTTATGAGTCTCTCTTTTTTTTGACTGATATCAGAGCCAGGGATGAACGTCTGTCCTGTTGTGGCTATAGGACTTTGTGCAATTTTCAGCCAAAAAAAAAACCTTTCCACTGATGCTGTGGTGGCTGATGGTCAGTGCCAATTCCAGCAGTTTTGTTGCCTGTGGAACAGTTTGGTCAAAGTCATTTTCAACGAGAAAGAGCTGAAGAGGTGATTTGTCCTTTGTCATTTGTGAACTATATAATCCAACAAGGTCAGCCTTTAATCTGACAAAATCAAAGTACGTGCCGTATTCAGCCAGGCTACACACTTTTGCATCATCAAAGTGGGCTGACAAGTCAGTATATTTTTTGCAGTCAACTAAAGCCAGAAAATCAAGCTCTTCCAGGTTGTTGAATCTTGCCTCTGTTTATACACTGATATTGTCCATGATGTTGTAGAACAGCCTTTGTCTCTCATCTCAAAACGGCCACTAGCTCTGCATGACGTTTTTAGCCAAGTTCATGGAACGTGTTGCATTTTGTAGACTTTTTAAAGAATGCTGCAAGACCCTCCATAGTGTTGAGAAAGCCTTTGCACTCAGGGGTCATCTTTGTAGACTGTGACAGAACAAGATTGTCCGTAGCAGTGACTTAATATTGCTTTTGGCACTTTTTCTTTAATTTTTGTCTGCGCTCCATTTAGGTGGGATGTCATAACAAATGTGCCATCATCCGCTTGTGCAACCCGCTTGTGTATACAGTTAAGCTTCTTTAGTATACCTAACAAATAGTTAGCTTTTTTGGGCTTTGATGATGTCAGTGGCAACAAGAGAGTAACAGTAATTACTAACTTCTGTTTCCCTAGAAAGCATACAGCATCTGTGAGAGTTTTTAGATTTTCTCTCATTGTAAATACTAATAAGAAGCCACAGTTGTTTATCCAGAGCCAGGTCAATTTTGCTGTGTCCAGATGTTTTCAGACAAATGTAAATGGACTGGTACTTATATAGAGCTTTTCTACTCAGTTTTGTGTACTCAAAGCGCTTTATACTGCAGGCCACATTCACCCAGTCACACATACACTCATATCTACACTTAAGTGCTTACTAACATTCACTCTCACTCACACACACACACACACACACACACACACACACACACACACACACACACACACACACACACACACACACTCTGATGGATGCATCGGGGCAATTTGGGGTTGACATGTGGAGTGGATGAACCCGGGATCTGGTCTACCTCCTGAGCCACAGCTGGATATTCAACCTACTCTGGGTGACTTCAGGTGATCCAACAGGAAGTTATTTTTAATGTCAGAGGTTTTAGATTCACTTTGAGATATTAAATAATCTCTGATGTCTTGCAACTCAGCAGGCATCTTAGAAACACCTTTTAATCAATCACCTAATAAACAAACTTTTAATCTGAGACGCTCACCTCTCGTATTTGCTCTGCAGCAGTTTGTCGAGCTGAGGAAGGATGGTCATACACAGGTCCAGCTTCCACAAAGAGCTGAAACAACAGCACAAACATCTGTCCAGCTGCTCCGACTTACTCAAGCCGTTTTTGGTTAAACTAACGTAAAGTCTTTGTCCTTTAATTCCAGTGCCAATAAAGGTTTGTACTTGTGTATAAAATCAGAATGGTGCCTGTGTGTGTGACTCACGGCTGGAGGTTGATGATGTTCAGGATGTCCACGACTATGGACAGATCATTCATTGAGACAGCGGTATCCAGAGCGATCTGCACAGAAACAAAAAACTGTTTTGAAATAACTTTAACACAAACTAACTGATAACAAAATAACAAACAATCAGACCTCAGTTATTTATTAACATCAGAAATTTACTGACTGAACATTTTTTGTCAGTTTTCTACAGATTCAGGTAGGAATAAATTATCAAGACCAAGAGACATTAAAGTTTCTTCTTTGAAAGAGCTAAAAAAAAACTGTCCAATTGAGACAAAAGACAATCACAAAGAGACAGAGTGACCATAAAGATGATGGATTCAGGTGATGGTGTCGTTTAAAGCTTTTATTTTTTTTTTAAGAGGCAGAAAACTGAATTCAAAGGTTTCCCCGAATCAGGATTTTGTTTGTTCACAGCTATGGATTTCACAGTTTCGAGTTCTCCAAATTCCTGTTAGTTCTTGTTTACCGATTTTTGAACTGAACTTTTTTAATGTCAAAAGTTTAAAATGCTGCTGTCCTCTTTCTCTCGCTGGCAGCTCGTTAGCCGCTAACCTTCACTGTCTGGACGGGCGCTGCATGAGGACAAGGAGGCATCGTATGAACCGGGACGTTATTTCTCTTCTTACAGGGCAGCAAACATCTGGACAGCTGTTACATGACACTTTTGGTTCTCAAACTGGGGGTGGGGCCTGCTGGTGAGGCAGAGAGACACTGTAGGTGTGGCGTCGATAACCACAGTAAACTGAATATGATTTTCACTGAGATTCTACTTGGATCGTTTTATTGGCAATGATTAATAAAAAACGTGGAGTTTGGGGCCTTTAAAGTGTGAATATTTAAGAACCACTGCACTGAACTCGTGCACAGGCTGACACTTTATGGCTGATTACAGTAACGTAACCTCTGCTCACGATGGCTGCAGCTGCTTCTCACAAACTCTCGTCACAAATTTCCTGCAACAGAGAAGCAACATCTCACACAGGAACCTGTCACAGTTCACCTTCTCTCATCAGTTAAAGTTAAAACCACTGGGGGCAGTGTTTTACCAGAAGGTTTCAGTGTAGCTGCCCCTGTAGTAAAAACAAGAAAATACAGGATTGGACCTGGTTGGGTTGGTCGGGGTGGTGCAGTGATTAGTACTGTGGTCTCACAACAAGAAGGTTCTGGGTTCAAGCTTTGCGCTCGGCTGGGACATTTCTGTGTGGAGATAAACTGGCTGTAAGTGTAAGAATAAACAGGCCTCTGAGCCTCAATACCAGGGATTATTTATTAATAAGCAAAAGCTACAGCCTTTAATATAAAGCTACTGCTAAGCTAACATACCAGCCTACTGACACAGCTGCACATAAAAACAGCTAAAACTCACCTGGCGTGCTGCACGTGTGGATAACAAAACGCTCGACTCAAAGTATCAAAGCAAGCAAATGACTGCAAATGAATTTTTGGGGGAAAGCCAGACTGAAGCAACAGTTAACAATATTTGTCTGTTTTTTTTACTATAATAATCAACATTTATATGTGAATGAGTTTTGTCTCCAGGCAGAAAACACCCAAAAAGCCATGACCTTCACACTCTGCTGTTACAGGTGTGTAGAGGGCTGAAGAGACGAGATGTGATGCCGTCACAGGAGGAAACAACACGTCAGTCTCACCTTGATGTCCTCTCGGGCCCACACGGCTCGGACCGTCTGCAGGTTCTTGTGTCGGCTGCTCAGCATCACACACATGGTGTCGTGGCCCTTCTTTATCTGCGTCAGGGCCTCCTCATCATTCAGAGCTCCGGCTCGGTGGTTGGGTGAAGACTGACAGAAGAGACACATTCAGCTTTATTCGTATCATAACAGCTCAGCTGTCATGGGACAATAAAAAAGCTGGTGGGCAACTCACAGGCAGGAAATCAGCCACGTTCAGTCCGATGGGCTCGTTCCTGGTGCTCGGGATGATTTTAGGTTGTGGTTTGGATTTGGCCGTGGTGACGGGGGGCTGGGTGGGAGCGGAGGACACCGGGCCCACGGCTGGAGGGGACGGATGCTTCGCAGAGGAGACGACCGTCGGCTCCACCCTCTGGACCGGAGTGGAGGAGGCCAGAGGAGGAGCCTTTAAACATAACGTCCACATGGGGAGTTATTATAGTTTTTATGTTTATTTCAGTTAGATTTTTTTTTGCTTTTCAATTTATACAGTTTCATGTTTAAGAAATACAGTTTCTTAAACATGATTAAATTTGCAGATATTTAACTTGTGTATAAAATTTTTCACGGTCTGTCCCTTTATGGGATTTAGTTTTTGCTTCTGAGTTTTGTAAATGAACTTTAACGTTTGTTTAATATGTAATATGTCTGTTTTATCATTTGATCATATCCTGCTCTTCTCCATGCCTAGATGCTTTGATTTTTTGGTTTTTATTTTCCTGCCATCAAACTGCAGATGAAAATGAGCTTGTTTGGATATGTCTGACACGTGTACAATCAGGGTCCCTTTTTAAATAAAATAAATATGAATATAACTACAGATTTTTATTTCAGTTAGTTTTTGCTTTTCTCAGAAGTCTATTTTTCCCCCTTTATTTCAGTTAATTAAAATATGGAGTTAAACAAATGAAAACGGAAGAGTGATTAGCATTGTTTTTGTCTTCTTTATTTATTTAATTATTTTATTTGGTTGTTATTTAGGATGAAATCCTGCTATAAAAGTGTAAAAAGTTTAAAAAAAAAAAGCTTCAGCCTGCAGCTTTTCACTCAGTAATTTGTGTTCTCTGCATTTAATCCATTGCATTGCATTTTTTTGGTTGTTAGTTATTAATGTTGTCAAAGTTAATAATGACAGAAAGAAACAATCGTCAATATAAAATATTTTTCACACCTAGTTTTAGTTTACTATAATACCATCAGTGCAGAGTGACAGGATTTAAATCCTCTAAAGCGAGTGAAAAATAAAGGGTAAAGGTAATCTGGTAAAAAATTCAAACAGAGCCAAAACCAAAACCTTGAAACTTTTCTCTCCTCACCGGTGCCGGCACAGACGGAGATCTAGCTTACAGCTACTGAGCGAAAAGTGGGAAATTTTTTAAAGATTTAGCTGGTTTTTGGTTCAAATTAAACTGATGTTCTTTGTCGTTCGTCTGCTGGGACAAAGAAAAATTCTCTGTCTTCATGTTTCCTTGTTTTCTTTCTACATTTCCACACAGATGACTGAAGCTGCTGCCTTCACTGACCTGCTGTTTGTCAGGAAAAGGAGATTTCAGGTCCTTCAGCTGCCGGCTGATCGCCAAAATGGACTCTGAGAGGAAGAAGAAAAAGAAACACCATCAGTGTGCATGTAAACATCTGCACACTAACCCAAAGTGTACAAAACAGGAGCTGAAACAACACATTAGACATCAGGTATGGTACTGTGTCTCCATCAGTTCAACAGCTTATTAAAACCTTTGTCATATTTTTTAAACTTGAAAAGTGCTCACTGTTGCACACCAAGTCTGCCTTAAATTATTAGTCATGATCAAACTGATTTACTCTCTCAAAGCTACTTTCAGCTGCTCCCTTGTCACAAAGGGTCACCACAGCGGGTAGCTCCACATGTTTGATTTGGCAGTTTTATACCAGATGCCCTTCCTCTCGAGATTGTCCCAAAACAAAAATAACGTTGTCATCTATAAACTGAAATAATGTGAGAGCTGGAGCACATGCACGCCCGTCAACTGATGTCTCACAGAAACACGAAGCTCTGCTGGACTCACCGTCCTCTGGAGGAGCTGGGAAAGGCTCCGACATCTTAGGAGGAGTGCGAGCTGGAAGAGAGGAGAAGGAGGAGCTCAGACTCACACACAAGGGGAATTAAAAGTAACAAGAAGAGGGAGGTCGACTGCCTTGTGTCCTGTGACAAAAGATCGCATTTCTCATTAGTGTGAATATTTATGGAAAAAGGCACACAAAGAACTAATCAGATCATCTTCTGCATGTGGAGGACCTGTGGTGTTTCGCTCTTTTTGTGTTACAGTGTGTAGGAGAGTCGATCTTGCACTGAATACTGTTACATGATGTTTACTTCTCAAACCTTTCGATATACAGCCTGGTTGTAAAAAACAGCTGGAGCAGGAGTGGCTGAGCACCGTGTGGGTGGAAAAGAGGTTTGACTGATGTAGTGGGGCACAGAGACACTGCAGGTGGTTCAACAGGTGAGAAAATACAGAGTAAAACTGAGTTCAATCAGTATGATTTTTATAGTGAAAATAAACAGTAAGAGTCTGTTGGTGCAGTGGTGATTAAAGGTTCACTCTGGGTTCTTTTTAATGATAATAATTAGTAGATCTTGCTGTATGTCTAAACTGACACACAATAATACAACAATTGAGCTGTTACGCTGTCGGTCCACCTACAGATCGCGTTCTTCGGCTGGAAGATCGCCTTGTAGTCCTCGGCGTTGTGGATCTCTGCTGATGACAGCTTCTCATCTGCCTCGTCCTCGCTGGGGCTCCGCCTCTCGCCTTCGGGGCTCCGCCTATCAGAATCTGAACGGTGCTTAACCCTGATGACATCACAACATTTTTTTTTTTTAAGGAAAAACTGCAAAAGAACTCAAGGAAAGTTTTACTTTGTTTACTTTTATTAAAGTGTTTATCTGGAAATTAAACTTTTCCATTTAAGTCGAATATCATTTAAAACTTTTTAATACCGTCCTCAGCAGTAAAATGCTGTTTTGTGTACTTTGTGTGTCTGCAGTTTTTCCTGCTTATAAAATAATTTTGGTACCCACCGAATGGAAATCACCAGGATTGTGATAAAAATCTGTTTAACCAGTTCTTTTTATAAGTGGGTTTAATTTATTCAATTTTAAATACATTTTTGTTTATCAAATGTCCATAAATAGGAGTCTGGTGGTTTTAAAGAGCGTGAATTAGAAAGATCTGATGGTAAAGCACTAAAAATATTCTAAATATAATTTACACTTCAAACTGGCACTGTCTATTCTGTTGTAGATCTCGTCCCCAGCAGTAAATGCTTAAACAGGGTTTTTTCTTGCAGATGACCACGACAGAAACACTGCATATATAGGCTACGTGTTTGTTTTATGCAGTTTTTGTTTGATAAACAAAAATGTATTTTAAGCTCAAGTAAATTAAACCCCATTGGAAAAAAAATACTGGTTAAAAATACTTGTGATCTTTTCTTTGGTGGAAGCCCAAAACATTTTTGGTAGGCAGCAGAATTTTTGTATACTGGAAAATCTTTGTGTAGTATACTGGCTGTTTTGTTTCCACTTACTGTAGAAAATACGCCTGGCCTGTGGATAGGAACCTCGTTTAAGCCTGCTTCACAGAAGCTCAACTTTCCTTTTATGACATCATTTGTGTTTGCTAAATGAAACAGAGGGTCTAAACTACCTAAACAGTTGCTTATGTATTAAAATTTAAATCATCCTGGTGAACTGTTAGAGTCAGTATTTGAAGTTTTCTCTGCTCTGTAGCAAATTTCTGGTCATTCAGCCTTCGTACCTCTGCGAGCTGCAGGTGGTCGTGGGTCTCTCATAGTTTTTTCGCAGTGCTGTTCCTTTGGGATCCTTTTTTGGCTCTGTGAGGGGCTGGTTGTCCTGGATGATCCCCTGGATCACAGAGCCGCCGCTCTTCTTCACCCTCTTCAGATCGACCACATAGGATGAAACGCTGGACAGCTGGTGAGACACGCCGATCTGATGGGCAGAGGAGGAGAAGGGGGATAAAGTTTATAATTACCTAAAACTTCTGCACAGTCCTGGTTACTGATCAGTGGGTGGAGCCACACACCAGCTGCTGGTTGCAGACAGCGAGATCAGACACCTTCCCCCAGCCCACCGGGACCACGTCGAAACAGCGGTTGGGCTCCCAGCCGAAGACCCTCAGAGAGTCCGTGGCCCCGCTATACAGGCAGGAGCCGTCCGGGCTAAAATATATACACCTGAAACCAAAGCGGCAGGGGGTCAGAGGTCAGGGGTCACATTCCACAAACACGCTGCTGTAGTGGGAAAACTCACCTGACAGGAGTCGTGTCGCCCTCCAATGAGCCGATCATCGTAAACTTCTCCAGATCCCAAAGCTTGATGGTCCTGCAGGAAACAAAGAAGTTACACAAACAAACAAACAAACTCACTTCCACCAGAAGCCCAAACAAACAAAAGAAGAAAACCAAAAATTCAAGCAGGTACTCTGAGTTACACAGAGTTCATATCAGGAACAAACCATGAGCAACCTATGAGCAACACTTGGTGACAGTGGGAAGGAAGAACTCCCTTTTAACAGGAAGAAACCTCCAACAGAACCAGGGTCTGCTGTGACAAGTTGGTAGGTGAAGGGAAAGAGAAGAGGAAAAAAGAGGAGCGTATTGAGGCAGGACAAAACACAAACTACAGGAGACAGAAGACAAAATTTAATGACATGAAAGAGGGGAGTGGAGGAGAAAGTGCATCTCTCAGTGCATCATGGGAAGTCCCCCAGTAGCCTGAGCCTATAGCAGCATAACTAAAGGATGATTCAGGGTCACGCAATCCAGCTCTAACTATCAGCTTTATAGAAGATAAAGAAAACAATATTTAAGTTGGCTTATTATATAGACATTTTCTTCAATTAACTCTAAAATAATATGCATTTGAATGATTTCTTATTTTAATTACTGATTACTGTTTTTATGATTTGTCTGACTGATCAATGAATTGTTTGATGTATTCAAAGCTAGCGGTGGATGCACCTTCAATAACATAATCTGAAAATGTGACACTTTACGAGCACCATCCTCACAAATGCTGAAGTTATTCCTGTCCATAAACTATATCCAAACATTTGAGTTTTCCCACATCTTGCTGGTGTAGCTTATAAACGGTGTCTATAACGTTAGGTAGGACTAAATGTCCTTAGATTATCCATTAATAATTCATTTAAATGAATAATGACAAATTATTTATTCATACATCTTGAGCAGCTTTGAAGTTCATTTATGAGTTCTCTCTCTGGTTGCGCCAAAAATTAAAGAACTTTTGGGGGAAAAAGAATACACAAAAATTGAGTTAATATTTCCATTTTTATTTACCTTTCGTAAATGTGTGTTTTAGCGTAAAACATAGACAAAACATGGTGGACAAGGAGACAACTATCTGATAAAAATATCAATGGTGAAATAAATTAAAAAGAATCAGCTGCCAAAAAACGGGATGAACGGTAAAATTCCTCCCTCTCTTAACAGGTTTTTCTGTGTCCAGCATCTCCAAGTTTCATCACACCTGGTGATTGTTTAATTTTGCTGAAAGAAACAGCACAGAGAACACGAGGAGCTGCACTACAAACTGTCATAAACACTGATTCACCGAGTCATTCACGAGTCACTCCCTCAAGTCAGCCCTGCTGTGTCTGTTAGCGCTCGGCCTGCGGCGGCGGCGTACCTGTCGGAGCTGCCGGATGCCAGCAGGTACTCATTGGGGTGGAACTGAACGATGTTGACGGCCGCGGTGTGAGATTTGAACTCTGTGATGGTTTTCCCCTGAGCCAGGTCCCACAGCTGATGGAGACAAGAGGACAGAGCTGAGGACATCGAGCAGGAACAGACAGGAAGGTGGCAGAAAACTTTACGAGATCCTTTTTCTAATGTCCCCACAGAGCAGAGCTCACCTCCAAACCCTGTTTCCTTCAGCCAATCAGAATCTTTTCTGTCAGGTCAGAGGGATTTTACTACAGGATTTCCTCAGTTTGGAAGTGTTGGATGTTTTTCTCACAGTTCTTACAGAGCAGAGTCATCACGTTCACACTGACAGGAGTTTCTTTTAATGTCCTAAAACGCTCCAAACATCAGACCGCTGTGGCCCCGTTTGAAATCTGAAAATCTTCTGCGGCCCACAAAAACCGTTACTCACAACTAATTAATTTTGATCTTCTGATGATTTACTTGTTGAACTTGATTCTCCAATAGCAATAGCTTTACTTTCCAAAGTAAATTCTTTCCAACTGTCAATGAGATATATGACGAGCTCAGGATCAAAAACAGGTCAGAAAAATCAACCATTTACATCCCCAGCTTTGGTTCATTAGTTCATTTTCTTATTAAAATGCAAATATTTCATGAAGTTTTAAACTACATTAAAAAACTGGGTCAAAAAGTCTCTTTGGATTCCTAAAAACAAATGTAATAATAAATCTGTATGATTTTGGAACCGATCCCATGTCCAGTTGGAACATTTTGACATAATCTAATCCTTCTGCACAATTTAGATAATAATATTCCACTGCTGATGTCCTGCTTTACAGTTTATAGTCATAGCATCCTTTAAGTCCAGATGTTCAACGCTTCCTCAGCATCTACTTTTAAAGTGTCACAGAGGATGAAGGATGGGTTTATAGCCTTTTTTGGGTGTCTGGAGTGAGCATTACATTTGAGTACTGGAAAAAATCCAAAATAATCCTTAAAATGTTCTTTAACACAACGGTAAAGCTAAAGAAAAGCTTTAGCAGCAGCAGCTTGTGCGTCAGGTCGGTTCGTACCTTGACGGTGCAGTCATCGCTCGCTGAAGCTAACCACTTCCCGTCGGGACTGAAGGCCAGACTCCTCACGGCTTGAGTGTGACCCTGAAACACAAACACCAACACAGGTCATCTCGTGTGAAACTTTTACTCTGAAATGAACCACAGGTCCTTCTGTTCTTTTACAAACAGGAAGCTGTGACTTCCTGTGAAGTCAGGAATGTGATTACCTGTCTGAGAGGATCCACAAAACTTCTACAAGTGACACAGTTTAATCCCAATCATTTTGGGCTTCCTCATTCTTGGCTGAGGTTTTTAAAATATTCTGTGTGTCTGTGTTTATTGTGGCTCACAGTGATCTGATTTCTGTTGCTTTCTCTTTTCAGTTTGTGTCAGAGTGTGTTTGTCTTGTATTGTGTGTCTGTTTTTCACTATGTTGGTTAATCTAAATGTAGTGATGGGATGCACTCTTTGGAATAATATGACTTTGGAAAACAAAAAACATCTGAATGCAGAGTGGGGTTCAAAAGTCTGAAAGGAGATCAAAAATCTGTCCCTGTAAACACAGGTTTTCAGACTGTGCTGTTTCCAGGTCAGACTGAAGCAGATTAGACCACATTAACTCCTTTGTATGAAAGGTCAGATTTACTTGAGCTGTTCCACTGAAGTGGGGTTCAGATGACACTCATAGATTCAGATAAACCAGTCGTCACAGGCGTGTTTAACTAAATCCTGCAGCCATTGTTCACCTGTTAGAAATGTGGCTGTGAGTCAGAAATCAGACTGTTATCCTGAGCAGAGAGGGCTTTCTTTGCATGGGGGCAGTGCACGGAGCTCTAAAGCACTTTGTGGAAACTGGATCCAAAGTGAGAGCCACCAAAAACTGCTCGCTTAGGTTTAGGCAGTAAAAACTACTCTTACAGTTGGAAAAACACAGTTTGGGCTAAATTACAGCAGTTGCCACTTTTTTCCAGAGGTCCATTTTCTTGGTTGCCATGGTGCAACATACGTGTGGCAGACATAAAACATATTTTCCACTAAATCACATCAGAAAACTAGAACACAGACTCCTGTCAGTCTTTGAGTCCTGCTCTGAGAGGAAAAGGCAGTCGTGGACTCTTTGACTGTTCCAACATTCGATGCACTTTAACAGAAACAAACAAACAGTTCTTACCTTATACCTGAACACATATCCTTTCCTCCGCACGTCCCACAGCTGACAGCAGGAGCAGATTCACACGTCCAATAAGAAAAAAAGACATTTCAGTAATGTGAGTTATGACCACAAAGACATTCTCACGCGCATGAAAACACACCAACCTTAATGTTTGTGTCCATGGAGCTGGAGGCGAGGAAGTCTCCGAACGGATGGAAGCCCAGACTGGTGATGTTGGCTTTGTGTCCCATCAGAGTCCTTAAAACTGAAGACAGGAAGCAGCAGGGTCACATCTTTGCATCTTTTTCTGACTATGTTTTTAAACGAACCAGCTTCAGGTGCATTAAAACCACCCTGCATGTTGGGGACTGACGATTATTCTGACTACAGGGCAGATGTTCCTTCCCTCTGATGTTCCTTTAAACAGTGAACATCAGAGGGAAGCTGTGTTAATGAGCTCTTTGCCACATTTTCCTCCATTGTTATTCTTCCCACAGCTCCTGGATTTAACACACCTTTTTCACTACAGACACCCGGATGATGAGCAGTGCTTATTTCTGATCATCAAACATCACGAGCGAGGGTCAAAGCTGACTGAGAAACCAAGGGATACTGCATGCATACTGCAAGCCAATGAGCAAACCCTGCTTTATTTTTTATCAATTTTTACACTAATAATGATCATAATTTACAAAATGAATATCAGCTGTCTCTTTATTTAGTTTCTCATCCTGTGGGTGGACTCAAACTCCACCGTCTTAAACTGCAGCACTAACATCTGGTAGTGATTGTTCTGCTCTGCAGCCTTGGTGAGATGCACATGAAGCAGCTCTCCTCCTGCTGCAGGTTCTGGTTAGAGTGACCCTCCAGCTCACAGAGGATCTCCACAGCAGAACCAGAGCTACCATAAACCAGCTGTAGTTAAAGATGGAGATGGAGTCTAAGAGTTTCTGGAGACCACCACAACAGCGACCTGATCAGGACCAATAGGGACACACGAGACAGGAAGGGGCAGGATTAGCTGGTTAGCGTCAAGTGAACTTTCAAAACAAGAGTGAAGGGATTGTCTATTAGTAAATCTCAGAGAGATGAAAAAATAAAAATAAATCACCAAATAAATTTGGGTGAGCCATGTGTGGGAAACTGCAGATATATAAAATATTCAATATGAGCTGAGATTTTCTTTATTCAGTGATGAAGGTCTGAACTGTGATGGTTTTAAATTCTGAAAAAAATTACACAAGCAATAACATTCAGATAACTCTCTGTCAGACAGACATATTGTATTATGGAGGTGATAGCATGTGGTATGAAGGATTTCCTGTATGTGTCCCAGCAGAGCTGAATCAGTCTGTTAAAGAAGGCACTCTGCTGTCTGTCCAGGAATTAATTAATTAGTTAATTCAAATTCATGAATATGCTAATGAATTTGTTAATAATAATCTATGAATATTATTGAACCAAAAAAGTTCCTGTTTTTTGGTATGAGGACTCAGACTTACTGTCCACAGCGATACGTTTAGCATCCATGTTAGCACCCTGCTATGACCCTCCCCTTTGCACTCACACTGGAAGATGTGAGCAGCGAGGGGGTGGGACTACGGGGTGAATTTTAGCTCAACTCGGTGAGAGGCGGTCTTGTTGCTGGGGAACCCTTAAAGCAGTTTCATGGATTTTAACGTATTTCAATACTTTGTGTGTCATATTGCTAATCTGTTTTTATGGCCCTTCACTTACTATATCTAAGTCAGTGTGGCCCTTGGAGAAAAAAAGTTGCCCACCACACTCCGACAGTTTAGAGATGGTGAAGCTTAGAGAAAAAGCCTTGTAGCCACACATGGGGAACAAACTGAATCTTACTCTTGGCAGCCTCCAGGTCCCAGACTCGTATTGATCCAGAATGCGAACCAGCGACGACCTGCTCCTCCGACATGTTGAACTGGATACACTCCACTGGGTTCTTGTGGCCAGTCAGACTCTGAGAAAAAAAAAAAAAAACACACACACCACAAAAAATATATATCCTCATCTAAAAACAGCACCTCGCTCCTTACACACAAAGGGTTGTGTTCTTTTAGCAAATCTGAAGGTTTGATCTTAAATACTGACCAGAAACATCCACCCCCTCTGTTGGTAACAGAGACTGAAACATAGTTAGTGAAGTTGTTGTCTTGCAGCCTCAAGTTCTGCTGAGGGATACCACATGCTCATACAGTAGTGACCTGTCAATCACAAGATAGACCCATCCCAAATCCTCTCCTGCTTTATTGTCCCTCTGGACACCAAATGAAAACCATGATTTACAAAATGAACATCATGTTTTATTCAATAAGACTTAAAACCAGCAACTGAAAAGATGAACTCATCAGGAAAGTGTTTACTAAGCTCAGAGATCAGGTGAGCAGTAGGCTCATTTTCTCATTGGCTTCTGTTTACAGCCAGATGAGTTGCCCCCTGCTGGTCATTAGTAAGAATGCATGTTTAAGCTTCAGAATTCAAAGCTACGTCCATCCTTTATATACTGTCTGTGCTCTGCTATGAAGTATTCTAGTGCACTACACTAAGATAAGATAAGAGGTCAGCCAGGTCACATGCAGCTGCAGGAAGATGGCGAGCAGCTGCTGGGATAGTTTAAATCAGATGAAGTGAACACTGATTTTCATTAATTAAATAATCACCAAACTAATCAATAATAAAGATAAAAGCTGGAGGTGGTCACTGGAGAGGGGGATGTGTGGGCATCATTACACAGACCCAGATAAGCAGTAGGTAATGGGTGGATTTTTTTTAATCCGCTCATGTTTCAAGTCTAAAAAACCTCCAGAGAAATCTTAAAAACCAGAAACATCGTCAGTGTTTTAGAGTCAGCAGCGGTCTGCAGTGATGAGGTCTTACCATGATGCAGTTGGCCTTGCTTACGGCCCAGATGTTGACCCTGCAGTCCTCTCCTCCTGTAGCCAGCAGGCGGCCCGAGCTTTTCCCCAGAGCCAGACAGGAAACAGTGCTGGAGTGAGCCTCGAACTCCTCTGTACAGCAACACAGGAGGGTCAAATTCAGGTCAGACCGGGGTGCCTGACAGGAAGAGTGTGATAATCGTCTGAATAATGTTTGTACTCACGCAGGCGCCATGCAATCTTGGTGGTGCTGGCGGCAGCCATACTGGTCATACTGGGAGACTGGCTGCTGTGTTTGATGACTGGACCCCGGCTGAGGTTAATTCATGAGATGGACATCAGCTCCTCATTTAGTATCTGCACTGAGCTTCAAACGCCTGCAGGAACACAACACAAGATGGACTCTTTTAAAGGCCCTTATTGTAAATTCCTGTGTTTTTAAAATAATTTAAAACCTTCTAAAATTTACTAAAACATCAACACAATGTGAAGAAACAACAGCTATGACTTAAGTCCACAACATCTGAGTACTGTGTTGAAGAGATATGAACTGAAGTTAAAATAGGGCCAGGCTGTCCTTTCCTGTGATACCAGTTTGTACCAGCAGATGGTGCAGTGAGTCAGTGTAAACTTTATTTAACCAGGTAAGTTATTAAGAACAAATGCCTTTTTACAATGATGAGCTGGAGAAAAGGCTAAACCTCTTTAGGAGGCTGGTGCTGAAAGGTTGAGTTAAAATTAGATTTTTTTTTTTTCCAAAGAATATGCTGCTCTCCAACAAACTGTTGGTACTTTAGGCACATTTTAAATACTACATCATATCTACCATTTACTCAAGTGAGAAATTTACTGCACAATTTTTTCCTCTAGGATTTTATTTTCTATCCTGGAAATTTTTGTCGTTATAAACAATAACAGCTGCTGTTTAGTTGTAAATTACAGGACATTTCCAAAGTGACTCAGTGTAGCTCGTTTTCTATTTACTTGTTATTTGTCTTTCTGGGAAACTACAACTGGTACTGACATCAGTTTATCAGCCATTTTTCCAAACCTAATCAGGGTTTTTCAGTCCCAAAGGCCTATTACAAGCTAATGCAGCATTTTCTATTTATTCCCCCTCAAAACTCAAAGGTATTGATTAACTGCAGAAACACTTCCTACACATCCCTTTAAATCAAGACCAAAATGTGCAGGATTTTTCTAAAAATGTCCTGTGAATAACAGTAAAGCTGAAGCTGTTTTTAGGGAATAAATGTACTTATAAAACTAACAGACAGATGATCTGATAGCAGTGTGCACTGTGAATACTGGCCCATAACAATGATCTGTGCAAACAAAAATATTGTTATTATTTTCATGCCTTGGTCAGTTTTACTTGATTAAGAGGTTTTATTTCAGTCTAATGGAAAGAAAATACTCAATTAATACACAAATTGGTGCATTTTAATAACATAATACTTCATCTGCAGATCCAAATATAAAATTTTAGAAATTAAGAAACAAAATAAAAAACTTGAGTCTTGAGTTATCATCTGTTATGTCTGTTAATGTCTGATATTCTAAGGCTCGTGTTTTAAAGGCTATTTTCTGACAGAAATCTTCACTTTAGCAGCATTTACTGCTGTAACAAAAGAAATCCCCAAATATGAGATAAATAAAGTATTTCTCATCATCATCACCAAACCTTTATTTCTCCCTGTATTCTCACGGTTTTTACAGAGGGGTTTGTTCAGATATCATTTATTATTTCTAAAATATGGTGGATTATATTTATGCAGTGACAAAAATAAATATCCAAAAACCTCTATAAAAGCCTTGGTCTGTTGTATGATTACAAACTGAAAGAGGGACTTTGAACCTGAATGTGAACATTTCTTTTCTGATTTATGGAAACTAGCGCATATTTAATTAGATTATGACTTATTTAAAATGTTAAATGAAGGATCCTAGAAAACAAAGTAAAAAGTCCGTGTTGATGTGGTCAGATGGAGAAGATCTGCGGTGCTTTGATGAGTTCAGATGTTTGCTCTGCTTTCCTGTAGCTTCAGCTAACTTCGGTTAATCTTATTAAGAAGCTTCATTAAGATCATTAATCTACAGACGAGCTAACGTTCAGACTGAAAGCCTCACATTAAACACCGGAGGAGGTCCGTCTGCTCCCTGAATTACATTAAACAGTTAAATGTAACTCCCCTCAACGGCAGGAGCTGACCTGACCTACCTGCCGTTACCGAGCTCCGGGCTAACGTTAGCCGAACACTGAGGTTAGCGGCTTCAGCAGCAGCGGTTTCCCGCCGGAGCTGTGACCGAGCACACGCAACCTGCTGTCGGTCAGCTTACCTCCGTCTGTCGGCCGTGGTCAGTCACCGGCGGAGAGCTCAAAGTTGAGGTGAAGTGAGTTGGCGGATTACAACCTGTTGACAGTCCGTTTGCTGCTCGGCTGCAGCTTAGCAACTGAACCACATACCTCATTTCCGCTGACGTCAACTACTTGTTTTTTTTAAACAACAACTTTATTAACCACAACGATTTGGACATTTCATTAGGAAGTATTGACGTAATACACCGTAACGTGGCAGTATTTTTTTAATCTTAATTTTGCATTTTTCTCTCATTAATTTGTCTTTTTTGATAAATTTGTTATTTTTTCTCATAAACCACATTTTTTTCTCATAAATTTGCCAATTTCTTCTGGTAAATTTCCAATTTTTCTCATTAACGTGTAAGTTCTTTCTCATAAATTTGCCTTGATTTTAGATGCCATTTATTTTCTCATAAATTTAGTTTTTTTCTTGTAAATTTGCCATTTTTTCTAATTAATTTGTAAGTTTTTTCCTCATAAATATGCCTTTTTTAGATGCCTTTTCTCGTAAATTTGCATTTTTATTTCTTGTAGATTTGCCAGTTTTCTCTCCTAAATTTGCCATTTTTGCTCTCACAAGTTTGCCATTTTTCTTGCAAATATGCCAGCTTTTTCTCATAAATTTGTAAGTTTTTTTTTTCATAAATCTGCCTGTTTTTTATTGTAAATTTTTTATTTTCTCATAAATTCGCCAGTTCACCCCTTAATGTTTTTGTACCTTCTATGGCTCTTTTAGAGTCGGTCTGAACCATTTTTTTAAACAATGAAAACAAAACTCAGGGGAGCAAAATCACTCTGGAAACTCACTGAAACCAAAGTTATCATCATTCACCAAAACTAAAATAAAATAATCAGAAAATTTCTTTCCAGCCTTTTGCCAGCCTTACACACACACACACACAATATATATATATATATATATATATATAAATGTAATTAATATATTTTTAAAGTATATGTTGTCGTTCAGGTCAATCAATATTATGGTAGTTATTCCGATTCATTCCGGCAGGTGGCGGTAATACTCCTTAAAGCTGTTTCCCACCTGCTAATAAACAAAAGAAGAAGAAGATCCAGGACGTGTTCGTCAGCACTGGCTGTTTATTTTGACAGGGAGGATATATATTTTTATGTCCGTTTATGTCTGAACCGTGACACTAGGAACCGGTCGTGAAGAGTCTGTGCGGCGGGCAGCAGCGATGAACATGGCGGCGGTGGACGTGGAGGATGAGAGCATCCTGGTGTCCATCTTTAAGGACAGCTTCCCGGACAGCTGGAGGGACAACCCGGACTTCGCGGCCTACCTGTCGGAGCTCAGCTCCTTCGGGGTGGACAAGCTGAGCCGGGAGCCGGAGCGGCTGGCGGAGGAGCGGGCTCAGATCCTGCAGCAGACCCGGGAGCTGGCCTTCTCCAACTACCAGACCTTCATCCGCACCGCCGACTGCACCGAGCACATCTACCGGGACTTCGGCCGGGTGGAGAGCAGCGTGTCCCGTCTGCTGGACAAGCTGCCCCGCTTCGGGGAGAAGTGCAGGTCGGTGTCTCCCGGTGCTGGAGGTTAGAGCAGAAACAGTCAGTAAAAGTATAAATATCGCACTGTAAAAACACTAAATCACAAACCCTGAATTAAAAGTGAAAATATGGCTTAATCTACTGAGCTTTTTCTCAAATAATCGATTAATTTGTGGTCTGTGAAACACCAGAAGTGTCTAAACTTCTGAAGTATTAAAATTACTGTAAATAAAAAACATCAAATATTTGGATATTTCATTTTAAAAAGTCACACAGGATGAACTGATTACTGAAACAGCGTCAGATTAATTTTGCAGCTCCATATCAGAACTAACATCAGTATATAGCAGTGTGGTTAATACAAGTACTGACAGCAGGCTGTAGGATTACATCCTGCATTTAAATTCAAAGTATGTAAATACAGTAAAAATAAAAAGATTCAGAAAGAAGGATGCAGTTACCATGATTGATTAATCTGCTGAGCGTTTTCTTGATTATTTGATTAAATTTGTGGTCCTTTAACATCAAGCATCAAATGAGAAATGTTTAACCCTCCAAAATATTAACTTCACTTTAATTTAACATTAATAAAGGCACCAAATGGTCACATTTAAGAAGCTGCAGCCATAAATAATTTGGTTATTTTACTTAGAAAAATGTCACAGAAGATGAAACCGCAGCAGATTAATTTTCTTTCATCGGGCTCATCAGCCTCGCATCAGAAATGAAAAATAATTAATCACCTTTCACGCAAATCAAATACAGATCAGATGTGGGATATTAAAACTGGTTTTACAGACTCATGCACACCAAAGCAAAACTGAAGAAATATTACATATCACACATGATTGTCTTTTTACTTGTTGTTCTATCTCTTTGAACTTTGGGGCCTTGTTTGTGTTCAGGGGCTTCATGAAAGAGGCAGAGGAGATCGGAGTGAGCCGCCGGATGAACAGCCTCACTCTGAACCGCCACACGGAGATCCTGGAGATCCTGGAGATCCCTCAGCTCATGGACACCTGCGTCCGGAACGGCTACTACGAGGAGGCTCTGGAGCTGGCGGCGTACGTCAAGAGGCTGGAGAAGAAGCACTCGTCGCTTCCCGTCATCCAGGTGAGTCCAGACCAGGGTGATGGAGACCAAAAATGTTGAGTGTTGGGTTTTTATTGCAGGTCGAACATTTGAGTGACTTTAAGCTCTGGGAGGCTGTGGAGGACGTTTTCTACTAATTTATTTTCCTGATAAAATAATGAACTGAAAAAAGAACCAGCAGGTTAATTAAGCTCCAAATTTTGGAAAAGGGAAACAAACATGGAAGTCACTGGAGCTCACTTTATTAACATCTTGGTCTGCAGGAACTCTTTTTTTTTTTTTTGGAACCAGTTTGGGACCCCCGTTGGTATGTTTAGACAACGGTCATTCAGCATCTCAGTGTTTATTGAGACTCTGCTGCCAAAACATCACGGTTTAAAATACAGTTTCAGCTGTTTGAATGTTCCCATTAAACTCTATAAATATTCAATATTCAGGAAAATTATTTATCAATTTAGGCCAATCAGGTACCCAGAACAGATCAACTAATGTGACAAGCAGCCTTAAAAGAGAACTATTCTTCTTTTCTTTTGTTTTCTGTCATATACTGCTGGGGCCAAAATGTTCAAATAAACAAGTAAATCTATGAAAACAAAGTAAAAAATAGTCCCTATGAGCCAAAGCGCAGCCTTCAGACAGTTTCCAACATTTTTCTCTGTTACATGCACAGTTTGCCCACCAAGTACAGACCGTACACATCACAAGCACTGGTTGCTGCCCCTCAGCAGGCTTCCAGATATTGGCCAATTGGAAGAAATCAGGCTTTTAGTCGGGGAGACCTTAAAGAGAAAGGTGCTAAAACATCTTTTTATTCAGATGGGATGAACTGAGGAACCACATCAAGTCCCAGTATAAGATGAATAAGGATTATTTTTGAACTGTGAATCATGCAAAGCTGCTCTACTAGAGCTCCAAAATAAAAATATGGAGCTGGAGATGAGCTGAATCGGCCCACTGTAACAGTTATCTTAGCAATCAAACAGCTGGCACACAAAAGTATTTAAAAAAGGTGTTTAAGGTGGAAAAGCTACTAATCTGAGAACAAATAGCACTTCAGTAGGAAAAGGAAGTTAATTTATGCTTGGAAAAAAAAAGTAGAGGATAAAATAGTCAATTTGCTCAAAGTTATGAATGAACTAAACTGAAAGAACTTGTGTCTTCTCCTTTCTCCTCACCCTCCAACCAGTCGAGTTCTTCCTTCCCACCATCACCAAGTACTGCTCATAGGGGATCATCTGATTGTTCAGGTTTTCTTTCTAATAGTGTAGAGCACCTCGAGGCAACTGTTGTTGTGAGTTGGTGCTATAAAACCTGCGCATAGTTAAACTGTATGAATTTTTATTTATTTAAACATGGTGAATAATGTCCTGCTTAAAGCTTAATATTTGACTATGAGAGGTGGGTTGAAGTGGGTTTTCTGAGCCCTCAGGCTCAGGTCAGGCTGGAAATCGCTGGTTTAGAACGTAAAATGAGAAAAAAAATTACCAATGATGAAGTTGAAAAGATGTCCTCAGAGGATTCCCAACAGTCAAAAAAGAGATTCACTTTCCTGAGATATAAAACAGAAAATTGTCACTTTGGAGGACATCTTCTATTTTTCCCTGAAATCCGACTGATGTTTCAGCTCCTCTAACCTTTGATCTTCTCCTTCTTCAGGGTATCGTGCGTGAAGTGCGTCAGTCCGCTCAGCTGATGCTCAACCAGCTGTTGCAGCAGCTGCGCAGGAACTCCCAGCTTCCCATATGCCTCCGCGTCATTGGTTACCTGCGGCGCATGGACGTGTTCACGGAGGCGGAGTTGCGGGTGAAGTTCCTGCAGGCTCGCAGCACCTGGCTGCACTCCATCCTTGCTGCCATCCCCGAAGACGACGCCTACTTCCACATCACCAAGACCATCGAGGCCTGCAGAGTGCACCTGTTTGACATCATCACCCAGTACAGAGCCATCTTCTCTGACGAGGACCCACTGGTGCCCCCTGCCGGCGGGCTCGTGGCGGTGAACGAGGGCGCTATCTTCCACGGCTGGGTGGTGCAGAAGGTGGCGGAGTTCCTGGAGACCTTAGAGAGGGACCTGCAGCGGGGCGTGGGGAGCCGGTTGGACTCCCTGCTGGGTCAGTGCATGTACTTCGGTCTGTCCTTCAGCAGGGTGGGGGCCGACTTCCGCGGGCAGCTGGCGCCCATGTTCCAGCGGGTGGCGGCGGACACATTCCGCAGGGCCATGCAGGAGGCAGTGGAAAAGTTCCAGGAGGACATGAACCTGTACACGCTCATTGCGCTGCCCTCGGTGCTGGGGGGGACCATCCCCCCCTTGGCGCCCACCCCCCAGCCCGGCACCCTGCAACCCCCCATGTCCCTGCTGGACTTCCAGCCACTCGCCTGCTTCCTCAACAACATCCTGACCGCCTTCAACGACCTCCGGCTCTGCTGCCCCATCGGAGTGGTCGAGCACGTCACCAAGTGTCTCGAGGAGGCCCTAAAGATGGTAAGCAGCTGGATTAGTGGTTTAATCCAGAGTAAAGTCCGATTGATACTGGATTACCAGCTGTTGATGGTTTTGGTTTTTGTCAGGTGACCCGTCAGATTCTGGTGTTTCACCGGGCGGAGGAGGCGGCCTTCAGCAGCCGGGAGAAGGAGCTGTTTGTTCAGTTCTGCTGTGCGTACGCTGAAGACCTGCTGCCGTTCCTGAACCGCTGCCTGCAGGTCCTGTTTCCTCCGGCTCAGCTCACTCTCATTCTGGGTGAGGACTCGCAGCAACATCTGGTTTCTACTTTGTTCAGTTGTGTCAGTTTAAAATGGATCATTACAGGGATGTGGGGAAGCTGAGGAAGTCTAACACAACAAAAAACACGAGCCAAGAATTCAGCAGCAACATAAACAAGTCTGTAGTTTAATTTGATCTGACAGGAGACAGGCCTGCACCTGAATTCTTCCTTCCAGTAATTTAATCTCAAACTAAACTGTTTTCCTTCATAAATGCCATATCCAACACACTCTGTATAGAAACCAAAACACTATCTGCACTTGCATTTACATTATAGACTATATATAAAAGATGGACATAACCACCGGGGCATGAAACCCTTTGAATATATTAGCAGTAATGACCACTGCAGCCTGTAGGGGGCACTATTAGAACCACAAGTTTTTGTGGTTAAGTAAAGTTCAGCTTTGGTTCAGCTCAGTCAATGCAAAGATAATTAATTAACTTTGGTATTTAAATTTGTTGCAAATTTCCATTTTTAGTGAACTTCATGTTTTACTTTATAGGTCACAACATTTATTTGAAAGAGAAAAGTTTATTTTTATTTTGCAGCTTTATTGGCCTGACTTTTTTTTTTTTTTGCTCTGTACCAACTCTTATCTTAAAGTTTAATTGTACAGAAAAATAATCGGTGAATGATTTGATAATGTATTAATGGTTAAAGTAGTTTTTCTACGTTGCTTAAAGAAGTGCCTGAACAGCAGCGTCTGGTTGGGTTTACAGTGTTTTGTATGAATCGGATCCTCGCTGTGCTACGTCTGAGACTCGTGTTTGTTCTCCGTCTCTCTGCAGGTGTTCCTCCGACTCAGCTGCACAAGTACGGCGGTCTGGGCTCCATCGACCTCGCCGCAGTTCTCGAGCCTCTGGACTTCGTGCTTCCTCAGAAGGAGATATCGGTGCCGCCGCTGCTGGAGGTCGACATCGCGGCCGAACTGAGCAGCCTGAAGTTTGACACGGAACCCAAAGGACCAGCAACAGATCCAGACCCGGCGTTGACCCAGTCCGGTCTCAGAGACTCAGAACCTGAAGCTAAACTGACGGAGACAAAGTCTGAAGAGACGAAACCAGCTGAGGAGTTTTCTTTAGAGTGAAGACGGGGATATACTGACTCTGAAACTATAAACTGGATCAGATCAGGTGAAGGACGTCAGTCAAAACTAAATGATTAAAAATATTTTTATATATGTGACAAAAAAAGGCTTTAATGGTCTCATTTCTTTTCTTTTTAAAGGTTTACTCAGCATCGGAAAATAAATTTATAAGCAAATGTTCCTCTGTTAATCATTTAATTAGCTTTTTTCCAATTGATGGAGTTCACCTGATTTTAACTCAGCTCTGGCTGTTCTTCACCACATACACATGCTTTGAGGAAAAATTGAGTTTTTCTGCTTTCCTGTCATTTATATCTTGTTACTGTGTCAAACATGTTATAAAATCTGGCTTATTGACAGGAAAGTCCTGAAAGACGATGTTAGCAGTTTTGATTATAAGCATGGAGAGCTACATTATGGTCACTCTGGAGGAGTTTGCTTTAGCCGTCACTGCTGTACTTTTTCTCCTGAGTGTTGGACTCCTTAGCGTCAGGTCATTGAGCGCCTTTTTACTGAGGCAGCTGGGAGTTGCAGTCCATCAGCTGTGTCTGTCCACTTAAATAACAAATAATTCAGTAATCAGTAGATTCACTTTGATTCTGATATCAAACTTAAAGATTTATTGGATATTAATAAAGATACATTATATTGATGAGTCAGTCTCGTATTTAAAGGACCATACTGTTGTTTCTACACAGCTCACCATCAGCGTTTCATCCATCAGTCTCTGAGCAGATCTCCACCCGCCTGGAATATCTGAAGATAAACCCCAGGATGTCCACCTCAAAAGATCTGTAGATGAGTACCTCGCGGGGTGCTACTTCCACTAACACCAATCTTTATTTTTCCTCAGCTCTGAAGTTTGTAATTTTGGATGTTTTTGGATCTCACTCTTGTGTTTTATTAGTTTATGTAACCACTGCTGATTTAACTGCTGCCCATCTTTACTAGGACACTCTTTATATTTTTGAACTCCAGAGTCTTATTTTCCTGTTTAAATAAAGGTTTAAAAAATTTAACATTCCAGTGATCAGAATTCACCAGAATTTCAGTGTTGTTCTTTTGCCCACGCTCCACCACTGCAGCGAGTTTAATGAAAGCTGGCTGGTGTTTTTGTGTAACCTTGCTGTCAGACAGCGATGGAACAATTCGTGAACATATCGTATTGCTGTCTGTTACCCACAGAAACAGAGTGGAGGTTTCTGGCACGACTTCAACAATTTGCAAAGTGCACGGAGAAGACGCTCCAGCAACACTTGTAGTACATAGAGCGACTTTATTTATCATGGTCATCAGATTTACCACAAGCCAAAACACGGCAGTCAAATAATAAAGTTATTCTAAATCAGGGTTGTCAAACATGTGGCGTGGGGGCCAGAAGCAGCACACTAAAGGGTCACAGTCGGCCCAGCGGATGGCTTTGCAAAGTGTGGAAATTGCAGCAAAGTCAATTAGTTACTCAAGTTTTTCAATATAGGAAATTGTTAAAATTATTTCTAGATCTTGATAAGCTGTTTGAATCATAAAGATCTAAAATACTACAGTTGTGTACATGTAAAAGTAGATTCCATGTGAAAAACTGACATATACTGCTGAAATCAAGAAGTTTTCACTGCTCCCTAAACTAAATGAGAAATACATTTTTACAAGAAATATTTTCTGTTGTAACTTTTTAAAGAACTGGGGTAACGAGGATTTATGCTTCAGTGTTAAATCTACGCTGCAGGTACGTCGTAACCACGTACCTGCATCTGAAACCCTACATCGTAACCTGACGTGCACCTCCCTAGAAATATAACCACAGTCACATCAACGCAACCCACGACGACTGTGATTGGCCCGTTCAGTACCGTCGTCTCCTCCGGCTACTTCTCATGCCGCCCTTTTTCCAGTGGAATGGAAGAGAACGGATCAACTCAAAGAGAAACCTCACCGCCAACAAGTGTTTTTGCAGCACAATTGCAGAGCAACGCAGGCACACCACACACAGGTAGAAATGCTTTCAGGTGCTCTGATTAGATTCTGTTCATTTGACTTTTTACAGCCTTTGTTGGTGTATTTTTTCCCTCTTCACTTACACAAATATCATGATGTATTGTAGATTCACTGTATCATGTTACCGTTGTTACTGAGGGCTGGGCATCATGAGTTTCACCGATTTTCGACCCAACAGATGGAGGAACAGTGATAAAAACTGCTCCTCTGCCTCTCTGGAGGAGGTAATAAGCAGAAACAGATGCTGATGTGAAATTTAAAACACGTTTAATGTAATTTATTACATTTATTCTGCCCATTCCTGCCCTTTCCATAAGTAATAATGAGCAGTAAACTGGACCTGGTACTCTTCAGGGGCATCCACACAGGAAGCGATTAGCTCATCGTGCATCGCTTTGAGGCTAATGGTCGGTCACTAGCAGACATTCCAGGTTGCCTAGGTAACCCTCTAATGTATTTACCACCATCTTATGCCAATCAATGTTATCCTTTGCTTTAATTGGTAGTCACTTCACTCGCTTGCTTCAAAGTTGAGAAAAGTTTAATTCTGGATCCGCCCACTTCAGGTCGCCGGGGGTTAATTCGCCAGGAGTTGCCGAATGTCACTGAATGTCTGATTGTCACGTTGCTGCTCGTCTCTTCTGGTGTGGACGTCCCGTTAGAGCTGTAGTTGATCCTTGGATGTCTGAGTGTCCATGAACGCACCAGCAGGTAGTCTGATGAGTCATTTTGACACAAATGTACTGATGGATAATTTGTAAAATGACGGTACGGTCCTTTAATTTAAACGTGATGCATTTTGTGTCCTCGACGCCATCACTTCTTCTTGATGAACTTCCTGCGGGCAGCGTTGGGGTTGGCTCGCCTCCTGCCGCCGCCACACTGGCTGTCTCTGATCTGCAGGTTGGCGGCTCGGCTGTAGATGTCGTTCTCGCAGAACGGCGATGCTCCGGCCACGTAGTCTGGCTTGAAGACGTCGGTCTTCTGACGAGCCTTTCGGGAGAGCCTCTGCTGGGGGAAGCGCTGGTCCTCCACCAGCTGGGGGTTGTTGGAGTGTTTCCCCCCCTGAGGCAGAGGCAGCGAGTGCTGAAACACAACACAGGAGGGTTTAAACGCTTAGCAGACGCCGACTCAGATCTACAAGTCAGGTTCAAGACTTTTTAAGACCTGGTACATAAAACCTTAGAACTGAAACAGGGTGTACTTTCTTTTTCACACAAGTAAAAGTGTCTCACCCGGAGCCCTCTGGGGTTCAGCACTTTAGGGTTTCTGGAGAAATGCATCTGCATGTTGCCGTCCTCGTTCACCGTCACCGCCAGCTTCTTCAGGGTTTTGTTTCCGCAGTGAGAACAGAAAACTTTGTTCATGTCGCTCGTCGTCCTGGAATTTAAACATTTAACAGGTTCAGTGTTCAGACTCAGGTCACCATCATGCTCAATAAACTCTGTAAAAATCTCTTTCATTTTATTCTTCTTTTGACCTTTAAAACTTCACACGTTTGGTCATTTTTCAGTTGGAGAAATTAATCACATTTTAATTTTAGTGATTATGAAAACAAAATCTTTACTGCTTATTGGACGGCCAGCGGAGCGCTTTCTGATCCAAAGACAGATACAGGAAGTCTTTCAGGCCTCATGCAAGAATTCTTTACAACACATCTGTCCAGCAGAGAAACATCTGTTCTCGTATTTTAACAGTTTGTTTCAACCCTGCACTGCGCTGATCCACTTTTTTTTTTTTAAACATTTAGCAAGCCATTTTAATCCTTGATTTGAATTTACTGAGCTATTTTACTCTATAGAGCCACTTTAATGTATTATATTGAACTGTTTACATGGCTTTTATTTTTGCCTTTATTATGTGTTATTTAGAGTTTTATCCCTAGAGCAACTTTATTTTATTGTTCTTTTTTTTTTAATGTTCTTATTCATTTATTTTATGCTTTTTATTAATTTCATTTAATTGCTTATCCATTTATGTATTTTTTAAAATGTTTATCTTTTTTTTTATGTAATCTAATCAAGCAGCTCCAAGATTTTTACTTGTGGACCTCCATTATATTCTTTTAATTTTTTAAATTAAATTAAATTTTATTTTGTTGATTTTTTTTAAATTAATTTTTACTGTATTGTATTTTTTACTTTATTTATATTTTATTTATTTTATTTTTATTTTAATCTAATCAAGCAGGTTTAAGATTTTTATTTATTTATTTCCTTTTTTTTTTTTAATCTAATGGAGCAGCCTTGCTTTCAGCCTCCATCTGAAGCAGCTTTGTTAAATTTGTTTTTACTCACTTGAAGCAGGCGTGACATCTCAGGATGTAGTTCCTCGTCTGTTTGATCACCATCCCGTTCACAGAGAGAACATGAAGTCCGATTTGAATGAGAACGTTCTGGAAAACAGACAGAAGACACTTTTTCAGCAGGTTAATCTGAACACCTGAAGGCCACATTCGTTAAATTCACAGCTGATTGAGCTTAAACAGTAAGGAAGGAGAATATTTGTTCATACAGTGGTTTTCACCGACAGGAGTCACAGAGAGAAAAAACTAAACAGAACAAATGTTTAAAAAAAGAAAGACAAAAAAATTCAGAGACTTTTAGACAGAAGGTGAATAACTTCGTTCGTCCGTTACCTGCATGGCGAAGTCGGTGGTCAGACACCCAACTTTGACATCAGCTGGAGCTGTCCAATCAGCAGAGTCCATTTTCACCTGTTTGATGTTACTGGGAGTGATCCAACCTCCTCCATCATCATCATCATCATCATCCTCCTCCTCCTCCTCCTCCTCCTCCTCCTTGTCCTCTGGCTCGTTCTCTTTGTCCTCGTCATCTGATTGGTCCTCTGAAACCCTTTGCTCCGCCCTCTCCTCTGTCTGTGGTGAGACGCCACCCTCTTTCTGTAAACAAACATCATGTTTCATCATCATCATCATCACAGTGCTGACAGGTGACAAGTTCTGACTAAATGACATCAGATTCCTTCTTTGTCTCCTTGTTTCCTCTCACATGCATCCTTTCCTATGGCAGACAGATGAGCATCACCTTTTACTTTCTGATGCTCAGGACACAGAGGAGGAAACGCCGTTTATCCTGGACTTTAAGGTGAGAACTAGAGGGGAGAGTGTCCAAACTGTTTTCTTTACTCAAGGTAAGAAATTTGACTTTTAGGATTCATTTTGTGACCTGATGCAGTTACAGAGGCTGTTATTCCAGCCAGTTTTCATCGCTCGGTGCCCAGTTTGAGGAGAGCAGGAATGAGCATGATTTTCAAATATTCCAACAGTTATTAATTATATATTTTTACAAAATCAGGCAAGCTCTGACTATTTTTTTGTCTTGAAATATATTTTGCCACGTTTTGACTGGCACCTGGTAGGGTGAGGTGGCTTTAATGCACACACAACCTCTTTAGAGACTGCCATGAAACAACAAAATTGGAAGAACTCACTACTAACCAGCAGGTGTCTGACTGGTAAGACGTGTGTGCTCTGAGCAGAGATGTTTCTGTACAAACAGGAGAATCATGCAAACCTAAAGATGACTACAGCAGTCAAAGACTCCTGGCATATTTGAATGATAGCGTGTCACAAATTTGCCACAAATATGAGCGATCATTCTGAAAGTTTTTTGAAGAACACTCGAATTGTTCCCAGTGAAAAATGAAGATTATTTTTGCCTGAAATGCCTGTTCCTCAAGGAGAGGAACAAAGATTTAATCATCTAAACTAACTTTCCTATTAGGGAGTTTCCTAATATGGTCATCTCAGGCACACAAGCCCCACCCACCTGCTGTTCATATTTTCTGTTTTAAAGGGGGAGGAGCTAAAACAGCTCATCTCAGACAGGGGGGGAACATAGGGGGTGCACCAAGCCCCAGTATAACCTAAAGAAGGATTATTCTGAACCGTGAATCATGCAAAGCAACTCTGGTAGAGTCCAAGAATGAAAATATTCTTTACCATAAAAGGTCCCCTTGAAACTCACCAGTAAACCCAGCAGCTCGTCGTTGAAGGTCGGCAGCGGCTCCCTCCAGAAGTGGAAGCTGTTGAACTCGTTGCTGTCTGAAGGCATCTGTGTGTGCGTCTGTTTCTGTTCGGTCTTCGATTTTAAAACCTCCGCTGGACCCTGACAGAGCAGCAGTGATAACAGACACACGGGGTGTTTACGTGCACACAAGAAACCAGATGTTAAAACTTCTTTTCCAACAAGATGGTGCCTAATTCTGAACCATCCATCCATTCATCCATCCATCCATCCATCCAACCGTCTTCTGCCACTTATTCATCTCCCCGAACAGGGCCAAAAGCTGGCAAACGTACGGCACCCCAAAACGGCTGTGCTCAGAGTTGGAACCATGGACGTCATTGGTTGTAGGAGGGGCAAGACATTCACAGAACTCTCAGATGCAGCTAACCGAGCCTGTCCGCCATTATTTTATTCCCATGGATGTTACCTTAACTTCTGCTACGTAATGCATGGTCTCAAAGCAGTCAAAATGTGCACCGGTTCTCAAAAGGCAGAACTGGCTGCATTGGTGGAAAGTAGACGAGAGTGTTTGTATGTTTGTGTAACAAAGGCAGCTCATCTGGGTTTCTAACGATGATCAAGAACCACAAGGATCAAGAAGCTGGTTATGTACAATCCTTGTAATACAAACTGTTCACAGGGTTTCGAGTGTTACAAACATGCAAACACAGACATGTGTGCGACTGTCAATGAGGGATTTAAAAACCTGTGAGACAGCGAGGTCCAGGTGCTCCTTACCTTCTGAGCAGAAGATGAAATGTCAGTTGGTTTTTTATTGTTTTTAGCTTGTGTCACATCAAAAACTATCCAAAAACATGGCAGAAAAAGTTCAAGAAAAATGGGGCTATCAGTATCAGTTTCTGATGTTTAGTGCTATGAAAAGTTACCCAGAGAGCCTTCAACAAGAGGAAACAGCCAGCCTGTGACATTCAGATCCACATAAATCTCTCAGACTTTCTCCCAAAGGAGACAAGTTTGCCTTCCTGATTCAAACATTTTAGAATTATGAGGAAAAGACCTGTTAATTATGATCGAAACCTCTTATTTTAAGGCTGTTCTCTCGTAACAAACCATGATGAACCTCAGTTTTTAAATTCAGTGAGTTTGTTACTTTACGGGACAGAAATTTGAGTATTTTCTTTGAGTTTCATAAACAAAGCGAGTATTCTCAAATCAGTTCAACTTCAGGTTAAAAATCTGGTTGAGAAACTGATTTTATTACAGTGCTGGTGATTTTCTTTTTGGCTCTGCGGGTACCAGAAAGTGCTCCGTGCAGTAAAACTCTGATCAAGTTATAAATTTTGTAAATAAGAGACAGAGGTGTGTATTTTTTCTCACCAGTAAACCTAGCAGCTCATCGTCGATGGGTGGCAGCGGCTCCCTCCAGAACTGGAAGCTGCTGAACTCATCGCTGTCGTTTGCGTTTGACGCCTTCGTTTCCGCCTCCGCCTGTGTTTGACGGATGTTTGGACTGTCTGTAGATTTCTGAAGAGACAAACACACAAACTGAGAAAACCTGCCTGACACGATTCAGACTCACTGCTCGTCAACCTGACGGCTGAAACGAGCGTCCGTCTCTCACCTTGGAGGGAAGGTGGAACCCTGCAACGTTCATCGGAGTCTCTGGGTGGCGCTGTGTGCTCTGAATGTTAACCTGGGACAGGAAATATCCAGAGGTCAGACTCTGATGATAACCAGAGGAATCTGTGTTTACAGGTACAGCTATTCTGCACATCTGCTGCTGAGACTTGAGGAAACGAGGTGTGGCAGAGAACTTCCTGCAGCCTTAAAAAACCTGATGCAGATTTTCTTTGAAACTGGGCTGAAACACACAGGGTCCAAGCAGACCCCCTGTGGATGCAGACTTTTCCCTTTAAGCAAAAGTTCAGGTTTAAAGGGACCCCAAAATCACATGTAAATTTTAATGGTAAGAAAATCAATTGTTACGTGATGGTGGGTTCAGCCTTCTTTCAAAATAAGAGCGCACCGTTATTCAGCTTCATCCTCTAAAAAGTCTCAGAGAGCCAGGTGAGCTAGATGAGTTAACGGTTTTTAGGAGCTTTTTAGACTGATATTAGCGAGTCTGTGTGATCGATCAGGGTCTGCTGCAGGTACCTTAACCTCTGGCTCCTTCCTCAGGTGCTGCGATCCGACGTACTCCAGCTCCAGCTGGTAGGTCAGAGCCAGGACTTTGATGTCAGTGGCTGAGAGACTCGGATAGTCCCCGGTCTTCTTGGAGAACTCTGTCACTGTAACAGACACGAGAGCATCAAAACACACCTTTATTAAACGTGTTTGGAAACAGAAAGGATTCAGATGCAGATCCTCGGGGCTGGTTTACCATGTCTGATGTGCTCTGGATGTGGTTCCTTGAAGTGGAGCTGGTACGGCAGGAAGGCCAGGCTCCTCCTGGTGGGTTTGTCTCTGATCTCGTCCACCACATCTTTCAGAGTGTAGATGTTCCTGCCGATTTCCTGCAAAATAAATCCCACACAGTGAGAGAACATCAGGAACCCCCACTCTCATGTTTATGGAGGCAGCAGTCAGATTTCAGTGTTTTAATCCACTTTAATCCAAAATTTAAGGTCAGAAATCCCCATTAAAGCTTCAATGAATCTTTATTTTATTTATGAAGACTTTTTTTTTAAAAAACAAAAACAGACCAGATCCGGACCAAAAACCTGCACATTTACATTTAAACCTAGACCATCACATTATGTAGACTGTTTTAAACACGGATTCGGAAACCTTTGATCTAGACCCGGTCCAGATCTCCTTTTCCTGGACTACAGTAAAGACCCACAACAACATTAACGTATTTAACTCAGTTCTACAGTCATGAATCATTTATTGTTCCTCTGAGAGCAGAAAAAGATCCGGTTCCTCCGTCAGTTCTGGGGGACCTGTTGGCCTCCACCTCCACGCAGAGTTCCACCCTGTCCCCGTCCCGCCTCGCTGACACCTCCCGGCCCCTGAAGCCACTCTTCCGGGTCACTCACACGCTCACAGCCAGGTCCTCCTGGACCAGGAGGGACAGTCTCACCTGCAAAGGAGCTTTCTTTAAAAACGCTCCTGCATCCGCGACAACATGCTCCACCAGCATGGGTGCCATCTTGGTTTAATGACCAGCAGCCCGAGCGACCAATCAGAAGAGAGGGAAAAGTCTCGTGACACGTAGACGCAGAAAACACGTCACTCATGAGGGAAATTTGACAACTTAATTATTAAAGTTGTTTAAAAACAGGTGAAATACAGCCCGTTTTCTTATTTTCCTTTATGTTCCTTTTCCTTTTTGTATTTATTTTTGATCGATCTGTTAATATAGCTCTTATTTTGTGTTAAGTTATTATATTTTTCCCTCCTTTAAACAGTCCAATCAGAGCTCAAGTTGTTAAAAGATTTAAAAAAAACTATATTAAATCAATATTAAGATATTTAAAAGTCAAAATTATAACATATAAAATACATTTTAAAAAATCTTTCCTTCAGTTTGATTTTGCCAAAGCCACTGAATGTCACTGAGTAAGTGACTTAGGTGGCTCTGATTTTTTTCCCACCGCCCCTGAATGCGGCGTCACGTCACTTTAGGGTCACGTGGTGTTTGTTGACGGTAGAGGACGGAGAAAGATGGCGGCCCGCTGGAGCAGTGAGAATGTTGTGGTGGAGTTTCGGGACGCACAGGTGTGTTTTTAGTTTTACTTTTTTCAGGTGTGTTTTTTCAGGTGTGAACGAAGCGGCTGCACGCGCAGGTGGAGGAGCGTTTAAAGTCTAATAGTTTTAAAGTAAAACAGCAAACTGCAGCTCAGTCCAAGTATAAACCTCCAAACTTCTAATTTAATGTTTGTTTGTAGATAAATCGAGTTTAATGGTGTTAATCGATTAATCGTTCTGTATGTGGCGCTGAACGTGCTGAGGTCTCACCGAGGCAGGAGAGCGGAGGATCAGAAGATTAACAATGAATTAATGAATAAATGAAAATAAAATATCACCCAACAATCAATAACTGCATTAAGTGGATTTGAAGATGAAAATCTAAGCTAAACATAACTTGAACGATTAATCAGTCGATCAGGAAGTTAATCAACAACGATTCAGGTGACTAAATAATTGTTTTAGTCACTTTTAAAGGTAGAGACACCAACACAGGTTGGCTCCAGCTTCTTAAATATGCAGGTTTTATTTTTTTGTTTGTTTATTTTTAAATTTGGTTTTGATCAAGCTGAAAAAGTCCAGCTTTATAAGTCAGCTGATCATCTTCCTGCAGAGAAGATCTCGATCGTCTCCTCTGCTGTTATTTCGATCTTTGAAGGTTTGAAGGTGAACGCTCATCACTTTATTTTGGTCGATGCCTCTGCTCTCTTCTGTTTCCCCTCACCCCCAACCGGTTGGCAGATGGCTGGTTCTGAGCCTGGTGCTGCCGGAGGTTTCTTCCTGTTAAAAGGGAGTTTTTCCTTCCCACCTTCACCAAGTGCTTGCTCATAGGGGGTCGTCTTACTGTTTCTGTGTAAAATATGTGGTCTGTAGCCTAAAATATAAAGCGCCTTGAGGCGACTGTTGTTGTGAAAATCGAATTTATTTTTTGTCATTCTGTCCATTTTTTTGGGGGGCACCATGACGCTCTGCTCTTTGTTTGGTTGTCATGAATAAAATAAACCAGGACCACAGATTTTGTTTGGCAAATGGACTTTAATTACCCATGGTGCATCAGTGACCTTTTAAATATGAGTTTGATTTTGATTTTTGAAAAACAGACATTACATTAGCTAAACTACAAATGTGTCACTGCTCCTTTTGTCTCGTGTTTTCAGGCCACCGCCATGTCTGTGGACTGCCTGGGCTCCCACGCTGTGCTGTCCGGGTAAGTTTGGGTCACCTGAACGCACCACAGTCTTTTTTGGTCAAACAGCAAACGATTAAACTCGTTTAATGTCACAGCACAGACTTGTTATTTAGATTCATTACTCAGTTAATTATTAAGTTTCAGAGCAGCTCCGTCGCTCTGAGCTGATTCAGCTGAACAACAGACATTATTAAACTTTATTCTTTAAAAATTGACATCTATATTTGGGGAACAGATCAAATATTTGATTAACTAAAATAGCTGGATTAAAAAAAAGTAAAATTTGAAGAAAAAAATTTAAATTTTATTTTTGTCATATTCATGTTAAAAGTTACAGTGACAAGAAAGAGCCAAATTTACAATTTTTAATACGTCATAAAAAGTAAAAGTCATGAGAAAAATATTTGTGATTAAACAATTATTGAGGAATATTGATCCTAAATTTTGACGTAACATGTACCATTTATGAGGTAAAATAGTAAAAATCCTTTGATTTAGTCAGAAATGTGACTTTAAAAGTTGCACTTATGAGAAAAAAAGTCAAAATTCTAAAGAAAAAAAAATCATATTTTTGTCATAATTTTGACATAAAAACACTAATTTAATCATTTCAAAGTATAAATCCTGAGGAAAAGAATTCTATGAAAAAAAGTTGACACTGAGAAAAAGTCAGTTTTGTTTACAAAGTTGAACTTATAATGTAAGTATAATAAGATATAAATACAGATAATTTTCACTTTTTAGGAAAACTCCAACTGTCTTGTGATTTGTTCCATCAAAAGTGTGACTTTAAAAATTGGAGTTGGAAACAAATTTTGAGGAGAAAAGAAATCACATTTTTTCTTTACATCATTATTTCACAATTTAAAAAAAAAAATCAAACATTTGGTTTAAAAAAAAAAGTCAAACTTTTGAACATTTGTGTTAGAATGACAAAAATTCAAATGTTAATTATGATGAAAAATGATTATGAATAAAAAGATAACATTAAGAAAAAGTCAGTTATATAAAACTATAAAATATTGTCAAATATATTGATACCCCAGTAAGAAATGCTTAATTTCTCCTACAGTATACAGCTCTGGAAAAAATTAAGAGACCACTGCAAAATTATCAGTTTCTCTGATTTTGCTCATTATAGGTATATGTTTGAGTAAAATGAACATTTTTGTTTTATTCTATAAACTACTGACAACATAACTCCCAAATTCCAAATACAAATATTTTCATTTAGAGCATTTATTTGCAGAAAATGAAAAAATGGGCAAAATACCAAAAAAGCTCCAGTGTTTTCAGACCTCAAATAATGCAAAAAAAAACAAGTTCATATTCATTTTTAAACAACACATTACTAATGTTTTAACTTAGGAAGTGTTCAGAAATCAATATTTGGTGGAATAACCCTGATTTGCAATCACAGCTTTCATGCGTCTTGGCATGCTCTCCACCAGTCTTTCACATTGCTGTTGGGTGACTTTATGCCATTCCTGGTGCAAGAATTGAAGCAGCTCAGCTTTGTTTGATGGCTTGTGAC
>VUQI01028147.1:0-37578 GCA_015106735.1 Paratilapia polleni
AAAATGTATGCTATGTTTTCTAATAATACTGCCTAAGGGAAGCATGTATAATGTAAATAGAATTGGTCCCAGCACAGAACCCTGAGGAACTCCATAATTAACTTTAGAGTGTGAAGAAGACTCCCCATTTACATGAACAAATTGGAGTCTATTCGATAAATATGATTCAAACCACTGCAATGCAATTTCTAGAGCTGTTTCTGTGCTGTGATGAATTCTGAAGCCTGACTGAAACTCTTCAAATAAACCATTCCTCTGCAGATGATCAGTCAGCTGTTTTGCAACTACTCTTTCAAGAATTTTAGAAATAAAAGGAAGGTTAGAGATCAGCCTATAATTAGCTAAGACAGTTGGGTCAAGTGAAGGCTTTTTAAGTAATGGTTTAATTACTGCCACCTTAAAGGCCTGTGGTACGTAGCCCGTTAATAAAGATAGATTGAGTATATTTAAGATTGAAGCATTAATTAATGGTAGGACTTCTTTGAACAATCTTGTAGGGATGGGGTCCAATAGACACGTTGATGGTTTAGAGGAAATAATTACTGAAGTTAACTCAGAAAGATCAATCGGAGCGTCTAAATAAGTATTAGTATTTTTGAAAGTTGCCATAGATAGTTGCCGTTATGACCTTGGTTTTTTTTGGCACATTAATTGTTATGTGACTTACAGTCTTTTTGAAAGTGTAAATGAGATGTGAATGCACCAGCAGTTGGATTCAGTTAAACATTAAGTTACTAGTAACAAATACTACTGCCAAAGTCATCAGCAAGATTTTACATGAACATTCAATGGATGTTCCTAAACTTTATCTGAAGGGCCGCACTTTTGTAGATCAGTATTTTAAGGCTCCCCTACCGACCCCACTACAAGTCTGCAAGGGGCATCCTAACTTCCAAACACTATCAGAAGCTAATAATTTGAGACACACAGCACACTGTGGACTCTCTTCATAACCCAATGTGGTGAAGCTGATGGTGTCATCTGTGTTGTCATGTTTTCTAGTCTTCTAGTTTGTCTTTTTTTTTTGTAGCTGTGATGTCTGACATAGATTCATTGTCTGCTTTACATTTTCCTTGCGGCCATTTTTGCAAACTTATTCATGCCTTGCTAGCAGTGCAGAACCATGTGTCATTTTTTTTTATTGGTTTGCATGTTCGTTAGCTGTAAAATGAGATTTGTTACAATTGCTTATCAATTTGAATAATCACTGACAATTCATTGAGTTGTTAAATTGTGATTTTTAATTAAAATCATTTAAATTTGGAAAGTCATTGAGGGCGATACTGGTGAGTAATATTTTCAAGGGATACCAATAATAAAAGATACACGATAAGAAAAGGAACCCAGTAAAAGAAAACAGTATGCATACAATTAAGGATACAGGATCCAAATTAATTACAAATTACAAATGAATTAAAACAGATATGCTGAATTGTTTATAGTCATTTAATTTGGCCAAGTAATATCAGCAACTAACTTTTAGGCTGCACTGTAAAGAGTTCCAAGAGATCAGAGCAAAAATCCTAAAAGCACATCTTCCAAACTCAGTGCAGATGTGACGTACCTGCAATGAAAGCCAGTGATTAGCTGGCACTGTAGTGCCAGTCTGAAACTGAAGTGATGTACAGGCATCGTTTTCCAGTGAAGAAGAAGTTTAGTTATTTTATATTTATTTTATTTTATTTTAATCGCATTTTTATCATATGTTCAGCACTGTGTTCAGTGCTTTGCTGTTTTTAAAGTGCTTTATAAATAAAGTTGGCTTGGCTTGGCTAGGCTGGCTTGAAAGTGCAGGAATGATAGCCCATTTTATGGTGAGACAGCTTTGTATTCATGGATGTCTGATTAATACTGTTTGTCAGGCATCTGTGTTTGATGTGGGTTCAGGATTCTGTGACAACCGACAGAAGAACTGAATGATGGCTTTGGACTGAAAATGTATTATTTTATGCTTATATGTTTTATATGTTCAGAGTCCTCTTCATGATCCTGTATTGCTCCTTAATAACACCAATTAAATCCTGTACTGACACTGGTTGCAAGGACTGAAGCTCTGACTGTTTCCACTAGAGCCATCTTTGAATGACATTTTGCATTATTTTGACACATGGCATATTTTGAGTAAAGAGCACAATATTCATACATGTTAATATTATGACTATAATAACCAGAATTCAGTTCATTTTGAGAGGGAACATACTATATGTGTGTTGAACTTGTGGTGTTGCTTGATTGTTTTTGGACAGATTATTTCTCAGGTGATAGCTTTGTATAGCCTCATTTATCATTCATACTGCATTTCATCCTGGAGTCACTTGCCATAGGTTGCTTCATCCTGCCATGAGAACAATCTAGCTAACTTGACAATGTATCCAGTTTCTTTATGACCAGAGATATTCATTTGTACAGTACCTGTGGTCTAACACTTGTAAGTGGCATGTTTTTGTTTGAATTAATCACGACCATTGTCTGCAGAAGAACTGGTGTCTTGAACCTTTGTTTAAAGTGACTTTAGCTTGCTATAGAGCTGCTGCTATATGTGTACAGTAGGTGCAGCAATGCACTTGTGTAGGATTATGTTTCTCGTACACTTGAGGCCAAATAACATCCATTCCAACAGCATGCATCAGTGCAGCTATCCCTATTATTTTCTCTGCAGAACTCCACACCGGCATCGGCTTGACATGATACATAACGCCCCTGTCCTGGAAAACAAGAACTTTCTCCTTTGTCGGCTCCCATTGCTCCCCTTTTCTCAGCTCCTGGCACCTCTATCTCATCACTTCTTGCTGTGGCCTGTGTGTAGTAGAACAATTGATGAGGAGAAAATAGTTGCTGAGGTTGAGAAATATCCCAAACTATGTGATCTACAGTCTTACCATTATAAAGACAATGGCAAAAAAGAAAACTACTACTGCTATTACTGTTGTAAATCAAAGAAACACATCGGCATGGCTCTATGGCTTAACAAGCTTAATTTGGTGTGGGATGACATTTCATGTGTAATGGCTTTGTTAGTAAAAAGGTTGTAAAACTGACAATGATTCAGACCTCTGACTGGGAATAAAATAAAGAGTTTGGACAACCACTGTCATAATGTGATTCACTATTAAAGAATTGCAACACAATGCTTCCTGTTGTCAAAAATACAGTGAAAAAAAAAACTGCCGTCCCGCTCGGCAAATTTAATACTTTGGTGGGTCAGTTCTGGGGATCAGGGACCTGTTTGACCCCTGATCCAAAGATTTCAGGACATTTTTTTTTTCATTTTGTAGAGGAGCATATAATCTGTCCACTTACCTGAAAATAGGAAGGAATAGTTTTTGTAGTCAAATAACTTTTTATTAATGAATTCACATGTAGCAGTTTCGGATTTATGAACTATTATGATGTGAGTACTTTTAAACATTTAAAAAGAGCAATACTTCTTTACCTCTTAAGTGATGTTTTGAATTCTTATTATCACTTTTACTAAGGTATAGGACTGAAAGGCTTCTTCAGGGTTCTTTCACCATTGGAGGAATTAGTCTTAAGTGAGTCAACAGTAGAAAAAAAAAAAAATTGTCTTGTCACCTGCAGTCTATTTTGCATTCTAGTTGTTCCTCCGCTTCCAGTCTGTTTCACGTGCATCTTTGAAAGCACTTAAAGGAAGGAAACAAAGTATTCATTGTCCCAATGAGAATGCATGGTTGTTTTCTGGTCTTTTTACCTTCATTTTTATATGGACTATTGTGTCTGACGAAGTTGACTCAGCCTTGAAAAGCTATTCATCAACATACATCACTTGGTGTTTTCTTTGCTAAAATTACCACAGCTTTTCAAGGCAGCCTTTTGAGAGGGGAGCCTTCATGCTGCTTTGTGACAATGTTATCTCATGGCACTCCAGGAAATGGAACCCTCCAGTTTGGGCAGTAAACAGCTTTGCGACTGCTCTATCTCTCTATTCCCATACACCAAACTTGGGTCATATAGCTGATTGAGATAAGCCTCAAGGTTTGAGGAGTGGCAGAATTATGAATTGTTTGTGTTACTTTGAAAATATATCCTGATATTAAACTAAATAGAAAACAGTTTTTAATCTTTTGATGTGACTGAGATTTCTGATATGGTGCAGTACTAGGGCCACAAGGTGGGAAAGAACAGGTTTAATATAATTAAGAGTGAAATGTGGCTCTTTATTTATAAGAATAAATTTTACTCTTTAAGTTCTAATAATGAGTAATGAGAAAAGGGTTGTTTTACTTGAAAAATAATATACTGTATATTATTATTAGATTTGGTAGATCAGACCATGTGCATATTTTAGCCTTTTTCTCATGAAATTATGACATTATTCTAACTTTATTAAGTTTTAAATTATATATTTTTTAAAATATCATCCATATCATCCTATCATAATGTTCCCAAATAAGGGTTATGGGTGCTACAAACACTCATAACCCTTAGATGAGTAGGCATGGAACCTAGATTTCTATCATAATTGAGACCCCATTACCAACTGTGTTTATTGAACTTCATTTTTCAACTTTCAGCAAACTCAGTGAGGACCTCCTTTAGCCTGCAGTGGGTCCTCATCGACCTATTATGGGCCTGCATGTAAATAAAGCATTAAATAGTTTCACAATGTGGAAAACTCTACGCATCACTGCGCCATCAAACCAACAGGAGCTGCTCTGGAGAGCAATCAGTGCTGACTAAACACGTCATATTGATGGATCTATCAGCCACTGGCTGACATCCCAGAAGCCCCTGGCTTTGTGGTTGGACCATATTGTCAGCTCAGTTTGAGATCCAGCACCATGAATCCTAATCCTTCTCTCGTGCCCAAACACCTACTGACAGCTTTAATTACTGCCTCGAGAGAAAGAGGTTTCCAACGCACTTTCATACCAGGGTGGCCTGGGTCAACAAGAGCACATTTTATTGTTCAGTTAGGAACATTTTTATTAACGGTGGTTCATGCCTGTGGAAAATTTTCAGTAACACTTTATTAGGACTTTCCTGTCGATGTTACTTAGTCAAGTAAAATTCAGTGGTTTAGCAACAGCTTTTTAACAGCAGATGGAGTTTGCTCAGGTTGCTGCACATGCAGACAGCTTATAACCCATGTGTCTTTTAAAGTACAGCTTTGGATTGCTTGTTATGTTTTTTACTGCTTTTTATTTGGAGATTTAAACAAATAATTTTATGAGAAGTTGAAAGGAGTGTATACTATGGCCTATTTTTGAGTTGTGGACTGTCAGACATGAAAGTCTGATGGTGTCTTGGGAACTTGTGATGTGCATTTTTCACATTTTACTGTGTTGTTCGATTGAGGCACAAAAAAGAGATCACAACGCATACTTGCTTTTGTTTTTCTACTCAGTTCTGGCCAGTTGACAGAACTGCCTGTGTAGTCCAAAACATGCACAGGTAGGTTCATGCACATGGCTCATAAAATTTTACACAGTAAGTTACACAGAAGCAATGAACACACCTCGGCCAGTGCATGATGCCTTATATCAAAAGAAAGAGAGCTAAAAAATATACTTATACGTAAAATATCTGTGAATTGCAAAATTGCAAATTCTGAAGTTTTAGTAATCACTTCCTGTTATGAGAAAGTGTGCCTATCAGGCAGCAGACTCTGACATGGGGAAAGCGGGCAAATGTACTTTGCTTCAAACAAAGAAAAATCAGTTAGGCTGGAAGGGCTGAAAGGTAGATTTTTATTTAGGAGCAAAACTTAGTGTCACTTTAAACCGTCAATCAAATGACAAGCATAAGTCAATTTTAACAACCCCATCTGAGGTTGTTTAAATTGATTTTTTTCCCCCTTTCAACAGGTAAACCTTCTAATTCTATATGTGAAAAGCCTCTGTGGGGAAATTGGAGTCTCAGAGCTTTATTTAATCTTTATCCAGAAAACCTTTCTCTATGTGGGTCCCCAGACAACACATCCATCCATTAAACATACCTGCTTTATCCTGCAGAAGGTCACGGAGGGCTAGAGCTTATCCCAGCTGATATCGGGCAAATAGTGGCATATGCACATGTGCCAGTCCAGTCCATAGAGCTAACACAAAGAGAAAGACTCCTCACACCTAGGGCCAATTTAGGATTATCAGCTAACCTACCAAGCATGTCTTATAAGTATGGATGGAAGCTGGAGCACAACCACATGAAAAAGCTCCTACAGAGAGGCTCCGCCAAACACCACAGCTTCTCTTATTTCCTCTCAGTTGGATCAAAATTGCTCTAAATTTGTTGTGGTAGCCACACGTAACTCTCTGCTTTCTTTGTCTTTCTTTTTTTTTCCTGGTGTTCTTATAAGCAAACATTTATCCAGACTGCTTTATCCAACAGCCCTGTTTCTCCGTTCCTTGATAAGAGATGAGTGCAGGTCTTTGATCTCAGAGTCCAGACTGTTTCCTGTCCCAAGAAGGCAAACACAGGAAGTGTTGGAAGTGGGGCTTTTACAAGGTGGTAACAATGAGGGCAGAGCAAATCACTGCCTAGTGACACCAGCTCCTACAAAGTACATGGGAAACGTACGTATTTGCAGAGAGGAAATGCTGGATGTAAACATAATCACTAAGATATAAGAATAAAAACCAGATTAGTGTGAGAATATACAGAACGCCAACTAAGAAATCACTGCAAATTACAAAAAAGCTTATCACCTATGATCAAGAGGTATAAACCCCAGTGAAATGGTGCTCTGCAAGATATTTTAGTGTTTTGCAAGATGTAGTTTAATATTCATACAATTGAATATTTATTTGCCTGCTTTTGTCTGCAGTCATTTGCCAAATCATGCCATATACTGAAGCCAGAATTCTAGGATTGTGAGGCTGATTTTGAATTATTCACAGTTTAGTATATTCAGGAAATAGTGGGTGCCTGTGCACCAACCCATATTGATTGGATTCTTGTTTATCCCTACCAACCAATGTGCTCAAACATAGCTACATACTTTTTTTCCTTTTAAACTGTGTGACCCAAGAGGTGGTCAGACCCTTAAATCTGCCAGTGTGGGTGTCGGGTTGGATGCATTTAGCTACATAAACCCAATGTGATGACCTCCTATATCAGCATAACCTCTTATATTTTTACCAGGCTGTTTAGCATCAGCAGGTTATGAAAAAAGCCGTGTGAGGTCAAGTGCTTGCAAAAAGGCCCTTGATCTCATAAGTCCATACATGGGCCTCAGGTACTTGAAGTGAAGTGAAGTGAACAATATATGGACTGTACATGTAAGTGTACAGAGCATGTGAGGATTTGGTGATAAAAGATAAACTTGTGGGGTTGTGTTTAAACCACTCTTTCCTGCCATGAAGCATGCTGGACTGTGGGGACGAGAAAAAAATTGTGTGAGTAGAAACACCATGAATCTTTGATTAAAGGTCTCTTATTCACAGGGTCATACATGATCTGTCTTATGCAGCTTCTCAGCACAGGGCGACATAACAATGTGAGGAGTTTAGTTACTACACAAACCATTTTAAATCTGAGAATTTGATCAAAGCTCTTTAAGACACTAGGGTGCATTCAAAAAAATCATAAGTCATTGCCAACCACTCGTCAGCACCGGTTCCTTGTGACTCGTATGTCTAAAGAGCAAAGAAGGTCTTGTTTGTGAAAGCTCCATCATGACACATAACACTGCCCAACTCCCAGGGCTGCATGCGCAGTGGCTGACAGGCAACTAATGACTCTCAACGAGGGTTCCCTGCAAACAGCCTCATGAATTAGTCATCACCTTCCCTTGACCTGTGCTATGATACAATCTCTGCCAGCCTCGGAAGCCTCCTGAGAACCAGAGAGGTTATGTAAGTTGAGAGATAGTAGACTGGAGGGATAGTTTGCAGAAGCAGCCGCCGTCTTGCAGTCAAGAGCTGTAGAATTGTGATGGATGGTAGCAATTTGTTGTTAATGTGCAGGTTGTGTTGCCATGCAAATATGTATGCCCTGGAAATAAGTAATGGACATTGGAGTTGGCAGTGAAATAAAGATCAGTGTACTTTATGTACAATTAGACACTGGCAATGTATGGGGGTCTGAGACTCCACATTAATTGTTCAACAGTTATACAGTGAAAATCAACACATCACCCTGCACACACCAGCTTCAGGACCCATCAAACCCTTTGATAGTGCAAATGTAGATAATTATAGCTAGAGGTATAAAAGTTGAATAGCTACATGTGAGGGAGTGTAACTAATTGTGACATGTTGCTCTTTTGAAATATTTTAGTTGGCAGTGTTGTACTCAGGTCCTTAAGAATACTACAGGCAAAAGTCCAGCATACAAGTATTTTAGGCAAAAAATTCTTAAAGCTAGGGTAGGCAACATGTTTTTGGTATCATTAGACATAAAATCAATAATAACCTTTCAGCACATTGTAATTCATGTGCTCTGAGAGGGAACTAGACACCTTTACTTCCTCTAGGCTCTGTTTTCAGGCTTTAGAAAATGTAGCCCATGATGACTTACGAATTTTTTGTCAAAGATCACTTCAGGTACTATAAAGAGAAAAAAATACAGATAAAACAATGTGATAAGCTTACTGAAAGATGTATCAATACATTTCTAGGTAAAATTGAAATAATAAAGGGTATCAATGAAATCGGTGCAGTGTTGGATGATTAGTGCAAATAATTGCATGAGCAGAGTCGGTTATTTTCATGGTTGCACCAGAGATCTTCCCCATCTTTCAGCTCAATTACTAAAACAATAGGCCATGCTAATGGAAAAATACTCACTAATTCATTGGCCTCCTGTGTTTTATGATGCCTTCAATAATGACTGCACATTATAATGTTACCAAAGGCTCCTAATAAACAAAATATAAAGCAAAGGGGTCCATGGAGCGCAACAGAAAATGTAATTACAATGTGCCACAATGAAAAATTATACTCATGAAAGCAAAATGGTGAACTGGTTCACGTTTTTGCACCAGAAAGCACAAAATAATTTTAAAGTAATTAAATTATTTTCCCAGTGCTTTTAAAATAATAATCAGGATCTTTTCATAAATACGAATGTCTCTGAATAAAACTACTTGTTGTTCCACACAGCTAGAGAAAGAAAAAAAGTGCCACCTTCAGAAAAAGTAGGAAATATAATTATAGGTCCATGAAATGATATTTTTTTAAAATCAGCAAGTACATAAAATATTAAAGGGGTACTCATACCGAAATAAGTACTTCGAATTTTCTGTTTTGTTTTGCTGCAAATTTACTTAGAGGCCAGAAAATTTCACTGTTTGGCATTTGGCATTTTGGCTGTCACCATTATGGCTTTTCAAAACAGGACTTGACCATATTTGGACAAAAGTGTAGAGCTGATCGGCCAATACTAGCACTAGCTAGCTTGCTTTGTCAGCAAGGTACATCCCTTATTCACAGTGACATTAACTGACATGCTAACTATGGCTAGTGGAAAACAATCTTTATTTCTTTTGGTGCAAATGAACACTGACCAAGTTGGGTGGGCATGCCCATACTGTAACAACTTTTCAATCCCAGGGGAGCCATGCCCCCCAAAATATATCTTGCTTTTTGTTCTCCTTTACTTTATATGGAACCCTACTTTATTAAATTAAAGTCTTATGATTGAGACCACAAAGATATTAGGAAAATATTTAATAAGGTATTGAATCAAGCAAGTAGTATGCTCATTACTCTTAGACTTCTATACAAATAACTTTTTGCAATCAGATGAGTCGCCACCTGCTGGCAATTAGAAACAGTTCAGGTTTAAGTCTCTTTTAAGGCCTGGAAGCTATCCCGTGTTTTATATGAAGTCTGTGGTTTCAGTAATGTTATTTGATTTCCTCTCCTTCTAATGGAATAATATTTATTTTTCAGCTTTACCACCAAATCAGTGAGTCCTTAGCCAAGAGATGTCAAGCAAAATAAATAAATGAATACATAAATACATAAAATAAATAGATTTGCGTTACAGAATTACCATAAGAAATGTATGTGTTTTTGATCACTGAGACAAGCAGATCTTGTGATATAGTGTATATATTTTTGGACCCCTTAGGTTGGGGTAAAATGGTGACCATGAAAAATGGCGGAACGATCACACTCGTGCACAAGCCATGTCACGATTTCAAATCAAAGTGTGAAGTCATTTCTCAACTGGAAAGTGGGTAAAATGGTGAGACACTTATCACAGATTGTGAGATACCCAACTGAGCATTCATGCAATCACTGCATTCTCACATTCACAAAGGGTCATATGGGACGTAGGACCGCTGGGGCTTGAGAGAGCATCATGGCCCGCTGTGCCTGCGAAGTCACATAAGAGTCACAATCTGTGCTTCTTCTGGTTTGCAAGGCGTCAGTAGGCCGGGACAGATGGGAGAGTGAGTGGTGTCATCTGGTCACACCATGGCAAGAAGGGCATCGGGGCGACCTTTGTGTAATTAGATAGATGCTTTCTGTGGGTTAGTTGGTGAGCTCACGCTGAAACCTGTAGCTGTGAGCCAGTGATGCTCAGCTTTGCATTAAAGCGCTAGACAGGGAGCTCAGGTTTAATAAAATGCTGTCACCTTGCTCTTTCACCTAAGTGCTCCACAAAAGCATTCACTGAAACACTGAATTTTAATATGCTACATATACGAGAGCGGAAAGCTGGAAACATGTATTAAATGCAGATAATAGAGACAATTAAAAGCCTTAAAATTCAATCAACAAAATATATAACCTGTACTGTATTAACACACACACACACACACACACACACACACATACTGTTTTTCAATTCTGGGACTTTCTTCTAGTACACTGTGTACACTGTACTTGTGCTGGATTTTAGACAGGGCAGTGAAATATTAAATATTGCAAGTTGTACATTTACTGAAAATATTTATTCTAACATTAGACTGTTGCAATGAGCTCCTCTCCGCACATAACGCAGAATTCTTCAACAGTAAATTTAACACCCCTAAATGGCAAAAAATGGCACAACACATATATCATAGAATAAAAAAAATTCTGCAACTGTTAGCTAGCTAGCTACCATTACCATCAACAGTGGTGTTGACAACATATCCTTCCTTAACTGGCTTTAAAAAAAAAAATGGTTAAAACCGAGTTAAAGGTCCCTCCAATTTTGCAATGTAGCCAAGATTGCAAAAAAACCCAGCCATGGGCAGGCCACAAGCCAGTGTACTCCTCCTCTACTCTGCATAGATGGGGAGGGTTGTGCCACGAAGGACATCTGGTGTAAAATATTTGCCAAATCGAGTCAGCATGAAAATAATTCCATATCAGATTGGTTGAGACCCAGACTGAGGTAGATGAGCCGCTGTAGTGAACCCTGAAAGAAGAAGGAGCCAAGACGGTGACAACTGTACCCTCAACTTTTTGACTATCATGAGTACACCACTTGAGTGCTCTTAGTACACTTCACGTAGCCATACTTGTCAGGGAACTCATTTATGAACTCAAAATATCAAGTTTAACTACAGAAGTATGCAATATGAGACACAGCAACACTCACACCCCAGAAACCAAGCAACATTTAGTATCATTAATGTCTGAAAGACGTAACTACCCTTTGCAGTTGCTTATATCATCAACTGAAGGTCATAATTTACCAGCAGCTACTCCGTGTTCTTTATTCACTTGCACTCCAGTAAAATATGAACTCTCCTCTTCCCAAAAATGTGCTGAAAGGGAAAAAAAGAGCCAAACATTCACAATATCACAATAAATATGGCCTCACAATAGCTTAAAGGGGAGTGTGTAGAGTATCTTGTGTTTTTGGAGTATGCTTTATAATTGGCTGCACATCTTGTTTTTACCATACTCTCTTACTCTTAGTGATGCTGCATTCACAGTTGAGTGTGCTGTAATATGTTAATGTTACCTATGTGTGTGCCTCCTGGTGCTGAAAATGCTGTTGAGGTGCAGCTGGTTGTAGTTGTGATTGTATCGTTGGCTTTAATTGTCTGCACCTGCTGCAGTGTGCTGCTCAGATGCGAACTGTTTTGCTGCGCTGCATGTTGCTAATGTTTCTTTAGTGGAGTCATAAACTTTGGGATCCATTTATTAAAAAGAGACAAAGGTAGGTTTGTATTTATAGTGTATACAGTAAGTAACTTAGGCTCTTGGAGGTTAAACATTATTACAGTACCTCTGGTGAGTTCAGTTATCCACCAGGGACCAATTATAGCAATAGGCGTTCATTGGCCAGTTTTAATTTTTGACTTTGAATTGAATCCATATTAATTTCAGGCATGACATGCATTTTCTTCTTCAATCACACTGTGACCAAAAATGAACTTTCCCTCTTGCACATGGTTTCTAGAAGGACTTTATCTCATTTTCCTCTTCCTTTTATTCAGTCTTCTTGTCTGATTTGGGATAAGGTGGGCTGTAGTGGGTACGGAGGGACCCTCCAGTAGATTTGATTAAACCAGATGGAATGAATGAATGACTGGAGGAAAAGGTGGGGAGGTGGTGAAGAAAAGTGAGAGATGGGAGAAGGGACAGAATGAAAGACGGTGAGATGAGGAGGGGAGGATGAGGGTTATGGCACTGCATTATGCATCGTGGATCATAAGCCTGGGTGGCTTGCTTTATAGGCGGTGTCAAGGGTGCCACTCCTGCTTCACACTCTGTGGTGATCGGCCTGTTGCCATGGCAGCAGCAAAGCAACTCATTAGCAAATATTACCCTTGGTCCATGGAGAGAGAGAGAGAGAGTGAGAGTGAAAGCAGGGTGCTGACTTTGACCGACAGCAGACATCAAATAATAGGTTTAATACTGACTGAGAGGAACCTGATAAACTCTGCAGGATTGAGAGGACTGTATTGGACATTTGCATATTAAGTGACTGGATTTGTAAGATGCTCTGCTTATTGAAATCCATCCACAGTTATGAGGCCTCTGTACTGCTAGACCTTCTTTTGAGAATATATTAAATGTCCAGATTTTCACTTTGGAAGCAGCTTCATCACACTATGGTTGTTGCATGCAAGATGGTAAACTGTTTTATGTCTTCAATCACTCTGAATGCAAAGGATAAGGCTGCTTCTGTCTGGAAATACTATGAAGACCAAAGAAGAACAAAACTAACAATGGTTATGCTTTAAGTAAAATAGTTTGTATAGCATGTCCTCCAACCACAAGTGTTTATAGTTATTACTAAATAAAAATGCCATCACAGTGGATGAAGGTGCAGACTGAAACAACCCCCTCTTTAGAACCTTCTTAATGTTTCACTTATAAAAATACAAATTTAGACAATTACAAGGGATATAAGCAGTTAGGTAAAAGTGAAAACACAAAGCTTGTGAGCTTTCCAAATCTCTCTATTTTCTGACCTCAGCACACCCTATTACCTGCTGCGTGGAGTGTTAAGCTCAAGGATGCATGCTATGTTATAACTTTCACAAAGTTAAAAGAAAACACTCCATGAGAAGTGGGATTTTCTTCAGTAAACAACAGTGTAAATTGTTATGGATTCTCAGGTTCACAAGTGTTCACAGCTATTTGGAGGCAGCACAGAAAACCCCCACTAACTCTCAGGAATTGATGTGCCCCATTGTTGCATCTGGTGTTAACTTCCCTTCCATATCTGGAGTGTTTAGCCCCAAGCGCAGTGAATCCTTCTGAAGATGTAAATCTCACAAATACATGTACATGTATACTGGCAGATGAGCACTAGTTTTTAGCAAGCATTACATAAAAATAAGCAGTGGATTTGCTGGACTTTATGGCAGCAGGTGTATATTGGATTTGGGGTTTATTATCTTTAGCAACATGTCACCCAATGCAAAATGTGGCCCACCACTGAACAATAATGGACCTTTTGGACAGACTAATAAAATATGGACATGATACTTGTTAGCTGTTTTTGATCTTTGCACAAGATTTTTCAACAAAATAAAACTGAATATCTCCAGCAAACCAAATCTTCATTTGTGTCACTAACCAGAAGGTACAATTTTTTTTTGTCTATGTAATATCTTGCCTGAATGTAAGTTCAGTTGATGAGCTTATTGCAATATACTTAAACACAAACCTTCACTGATTGCAGCCCATCTACATTTCCCATGAAGGAAGCAAAATGAAAAAAAAAAAAAAAACAATTTTCTTGCTGCTTTCAAGAAAGTCTAGAGTTCATTGAAGTGAGCACACTACTATAACCTTCAAAACGTTCACTTCAAACAAGCCAAAACACAAAAATTGCAGCTTTCTTCTTCCTCTACAGGCGTGATTGACGGCTCACACTGTCTTCCACTCCTCTGCAGCATTGCAGTGTGGGAAACAGCAGTGAATCTTCAATAACAGGTGATCACGGCTGAGCAAACAACATCAAACCATAACAGCAGAGTGCCAGAACATCCAGAACAGCCATCCTTTCAGTCTCGCAATCACACTTCAGTACGTACAGCTCGGAAAAGAGCCTCGCCCTGGGTGTGTGGTCGTGGTAATGGAAAATAGTGTATAATCGAGAAGAGAGCCGGTGAGCTAATGAAAAGGGTAGTGGGGTGACATTTTCAGAGTGATGTCTGAAGTAGAATGACATTTACAGAGAAGAAGCCCCAAAGACAGTCTTTTTAAAAGGGCCAGTATATTATATGGGAGCAGCACAGGAGAAGGTAAAATGTGAAGCTGATTTCAACATGACTCACGCTTGCTGGCATCAGTTTTTGTCTTCAGGTAGTATCATTTGGCTGGATACTGTTGCACAGATGGAAGATGTGTGAAAAAATTCCCTTTCAAACTGTCAAACATTAATTTGAGGCAAAAAAAAAAACCTAGCAGGTTGTTGCAGAACATTTAAAATTAACAGTGAATTAACGTTTAAAAAATCAATTTGTCTAAAAGCATGAATGTTGTTGGTTGGATGATTATGATTCTCAATCAGTGAATGACAACAAATGATCTTCAAGACATCTGGTTCAGGTGAGGTAAACCAGCAGACTTCTTTTAAAACAGCTGTGGTGACACATAATTGACAAGTTTCACAGCCTGACAGTAACGTCTGGCAGTGCAGAGGAGGATTTTTGATAATGGGATGGTGCGAGATGGATAGGCAAGGCAGCAGAAACGTGAAAGGATTGTGAGACATTAGGTCATGCCTGTGAGAAAGATGACTATACAGTGAAATTTGGCTGTACTCTTTGAAACAGCCTGTACTCTTTAAAGGACTTTTCAAATAAATCATTCAGGATTCTACTGCGAGAACTAATTCCTACTGAAAGAAAACACAGAAAGCATCAACAATATCAATACTTCTGCACATTTAATGGTATTTGGGCTCGTGGACAGCATAACTGTGTTAGTATATCAGGTAAAGTGACAGAACATTAATTTTAAATGACTTCACTGTACACCAGCCCATGTAATCCCAAGTGGTCAAAGGCTGCATACATACAGGGTGTCCTTAGGCGTCAGTAGGCAGCCACAGCAATTCCAGATGGCAAGAGGCCTGATAAAGTCCACATTTGAAGGTTAGAGAAGTGGTGGTAGCACAAGTCACAAGTTTGTGACCCAGAATAGCCTTTTGTGCTTTTTTTTCACTCACTGGTTAGGTTTTTGCACACAAGTTTCATTAGGTTTAGGAAAACATGATGTTTGAGTTTAAATATTTCTCTTCACAACATAAAAAAGTAATGATGATAATAATAATAATAATAATGATAATAATAAAATTAATAATGGGCAGCATGACGGTGTGGTAGTTAGCACCATTGCCTCACAGCAAGAAGGTCCTGGGTTCAAATCCAGGCTGGGGCTTTTCAGTGTGGAGTTTGCATGTACCTGTATTCCAGCTTCCTCCCAAAGTCCAAAGACATGCATGTTAGTTTAACTGGTGATTCTAAATTGGCCATAGATGTGAATGGTTGTCTCTCTGTGTTAGCCCTATGACAGATTGACAGCGGGGACAGGCTCCAGCCCAACCGCGACCCTGAGCTGGATAAGTGGAAGAAAATGGATGGAAATGGCTGACAATAATAAAAAACTGTGTCATAGTGTGTTAATGTGATGCCAGGAGGTTCTTTAAGCATCCATATGTGAAAACCTGGGAGTGAGTGACCCTTCCTGCTGTCCTGTATTGTGATGCAGACACATTAAAGAACACATGTGTATCTCTGCATCAGCAGCAGCCTGGAGGCTGTGTACACCTACCTGGATATAAGTGGAGACTACAAATCAGCTGGTGGCCAAGCAGTTGCATGAGTACTGTAAAGCAATAAGGGACTCATGCAACAAAAACATTTTATATTTAATGGAAGTAGAAAAGGTGTGTTTTCACATATACATTGACTTTAGGGTAGTGCTTCTATTACTGTAAACTACATGAATGCATTTGCCAAAAAGGAAAAAAAAAAAAAAGAGCAAAAAGATGAAAGATATTTGGTCTGTGTATACAGTTAGATCACCTGGACAATGATGTAATATTTATTTTGGCTAAGTATTAAAACACGAAGATTATTGAGAGTGTATCAGTGTCAGTGTCATTATAAGACTCTGACTTGAATATGTTTTGGTACACAGCTAAAATAATCAGTTGTTTCAGTGTCCAAAAATACTTGGACATAACTGCAAAAAAAAAAAAAAAAATCCATGCCATGATGATGTATAAGAAATACTGATGCTTGCTTGATTATGCAATCAATCATGCCAAGGAAATTGTTTAAAAACACAAATACTTTTTTTTATTTTGCCTAAATCTGACCTCATCTTATTAGAAACACAACTCATAACATGTGTTAAAAGCTATAAAGATTGAAATCAGAAAGACTCCAGATGTTCCCTTGCACGGAACCACCAATTGTATTAAATGCATGATTCACTGGGAGAATAGTGCATTGTGTTTGAACAGCACTGAAGTCTGAAAATCAGTACAATTTGTCCTCATTAGTGCTCTAATCGTTATTTAAGCACATTGTTCATCTATAGGGATTCTTCACTACCATATAATGTTAAATTGCTTTTTTGTCTTTTAGACATTAGATTTGTTCATATATGTGTACATATACATAAGGAGGCCACTAGTCACTAAAACTATGACTTTACAAGTGAAAAAAAATGCATATAGCTACCATTCTTATATAAAATGTCATAGACTTTGTGTCCTATAGGGGTGCCTTTGCAGCTCAGCTTTACCTGTCAAGAATTTTGCTTTTCTTCTATATTCAAACTAAATATATTCAGAGGCATCTAACTTTTTAAAGTCATAATAGACTTCTAAGGTCACAGAAAAAAAGTGTAGCACACAGTCAAAACTTCACAGGAATTAAAAGTCTAAAAACTTTCAGTCTGCCTCAAGCGCATCATCAAATGTAACTAAACAGCATGAAATCTTTGCAGAGGAACATGAGCCAGTTTCTCACAGAGGACATGTCCGCAGAGAGAGAATCAGGTCATTTGAGAGACACAGATCAAGGAAGGGAACATTTCCCTGCCACATGGGGGACTTAATCAGGACAGCTTTTTGAGACTGTGATCCTTCTCTTGAGAATGGAGATTCGTAGGGTTTGAATCTTTGATGTCTCTGCCAATTGTATGGCTGTATGTTTTCCTTGGCAATAAATGAGCTAATAAGCATGTAATGACACTGGCCTGATGGTGGGATATGCAACAGATGTTTTCTTAATTCGTTATTTGGTTAAGTTGGATGTTAGGGAGTGTAGGGCAAGAACATGGACATTAGAAGAGGCAGATGGTTGTAGTTTTGCCTTAAGACCAGGCTAGTATAAACAGATAATGAATGGCAACATGGTTATAGACAGGAATAGTAATTTGAAATATCTCTCCATAGGAGTGGTTAGAACACATATCCTTACAGTTGCATCTAACTACGTTGTGTTACTATTTAGTGAAAGTTTGTATTCTGATATAAATGCTAAATTATGGGTTTAAAGCAAAGTCTTACCACTTTGTCTACATATCTGTGCTCCAAAAAAAAGTAATTTTACATGTTTGCACGAATGTAAAAAGTAAGGCCCCATTTAAATTTAATTTCTTTATTTACATGAAATCGTAATGCAAGTAAACGTTCAACATTTGACTGATTTCCCTGAACTATATGAAAATGAGCATGCTAATGCATCTAAAACAATTGTAGTTTAGGTAGTTAGCCTAAAAACCTCAGTGGGCTAACACAAACTGTGGATGGATTGAACGAATTTGCATCAGGCAAGATAAACTTTGCGTGTTCTCACTTAGCTATACAGAGCAGTGCTCTCTTTCTATAAGGAGAAAATTAAAAACATGGAGAGCTAGCTGCTTTTTTAGCATCATGCATGAATAAAATAAAATTTCAATCACTTCTTTTTCTTTTTAGTTGCATTTAAACATTTTTTAAATTACTAGATAACGATCCAATCTATGCTGGATGCTTAAGGAGGCTAAGTGTAGACCAAATGGGTAGGACATGTCATAGTTCCACATCTCTGGTGGAACTAAATAACAAACCAAACATAGGGAGGGACCTCAAAAAGCCTGACATTAAAGATTAGATCAGAAATGCAATTTTGAAATGTTATTTTATTAGTATTATGGGTGAACTATTACTCATGGGCAACGGTTAAAGTTGGGGGGGCTTAGTGGTTTCACGGGTTCTCTGTGGCTACAGCAGCTTATGATACAATAATTTCATTGTTACCAGGCCACATGTCACCATATTTTGTTAGTTACTTTAATGACTGGAAAGGTCACATCATATATATAGTTATGGTAAAAACCCAGGCATACTAACGACACAATAATCACTACATCGCTGGGGCTATACCTGAATGTGCCTTTACATTCACATTGTGAAGTTTTATAAGAGACTTCTATGTTGCAACAGATGGGGACAGCATAATTCACCATAATTCTGGGAAATATTACATTTTTTTTATTATTATTATTTTACAATACCATTATCCTTTCTGAGTGTGGGAAGCGGAGTAAGAAGGCCTTTCACCTGCATCTTAACATGGGCTTAACGCCTCATAAAAAGATATGGAGCTGGACAAAGCCCTAAAACTTCATAGTGAAAGCTGCTGACAGTAATTACAACATGTTGAGAAAAGAGAGCTGAAATGTGCTGACATTTGCAGAGAAGAGTAAAAACTTTATTATACTAATAAAGACTACAGATGTTTATTTGTTGATTTAGTCATTATGTCAGAAGCATGATGTATGTTTTAGTTAGGGGAGGCTGCATATGCATATAATTGTGCTACACCATTGCACTTATTTTCCTGCACATCATTCTAAAGCCTCTAAGGAGAGTGACCCACTAATCATTGAAAAGCACTCCTTCAGCACTGCCCACATTTCAGGTTTTTCTTGTACAATCAATGCATTGTTGCATGTCTTCCCATCAATAATTTGACAATAAGCTCATGTTATTGCTTCTGCAGAATCTGACAGCATGGCATTCACTTTGAATGATGACACTTAATGGTTTATGTCTCTCTGTACACCCACTATTTTGATGGATGAGACACATGCTGTCGTCTCCAGCTCTGCGGTCATAGCATCTCTACATCTTATTGTCTCATAAGTCATTGAGCTTTTGAGGGGCTCCTGTCATTGTTTTCATGCCCCTATGCAGTCTGTTGTATTTGTGCAGGCTTAGCTAAGCCCAAACTAATTAAATTATTAAACATTTGTACCTTAATCTATATAAAGACATGGTGTGACACTGTAGGTGAATAGCTGCTTCATCTACTGATGAGAAATGAAAATTAGAAAAAAAAAACCCAAAACAAACACTTTCAGTCCTCAGTCAGTCTTTCCTCCATTGCTCAATTTGTCTGTCTACCTGTCACTTTCTGACACATACACATATGCAAACATGAAAACTGTTTTCATGGGAACAGACATGTGCACAAAGCTGTTATCTGCTTGGTCTTCTTTTTGTTATGCTATTTAATGGTGTCTTTTTTCCCTCATTTTGTGGAACACACCACACACTTTGTCTTTTACTCCCTCCTTCATTGTATCACTCATTTTTTTTTTCAGTGTCACTCACCCACTGTCTTTCTTTCCTCACTCTCTGCTGACAGTGAAACTATTTCTAGATCCTTGAGCCATAAAACACTGTTTGCTGTCATGTCAAATGCACCAAACTAGAGAGGAGTAAATCCTGTTTACAGCGAACCACAAGAAAAGGCATACAGTCTCATACACTGCTGAGATACGTATAGCTGCATGTGCTGTGACATACTGTCATGTATACTGTCAAAATGCACAACATATTTGGCCAAGATGTACATAAATATGGCTACTTAAATGTCTCTAACTTGTGTGATTCTTGGGAATAAATGAATATGCTCACAAACATGCTGGCAGACGCACATTGCCTCAAGATTCGTGAATGCAGTTAACAAAATCTTAAATTACTTAATAGCTTTTGTGTAATTTGTGAAAACAAAGACAGCCCTTTTGTTAAAGTTGCTGGCCTTTCTCATATCTGCACAAGGTGTCCTTTGGCTGTTTTGCACTGGCTTATGGCAATAAGGACTAGGTGATGAGTTGGGAGTAAGATGGATTTCACTTCCAACTTGTCAGGTATTTCTGTAGGATCCAAAGACATTGCATTCAAATACACTTGTGCCACCTAAACCTAACCAGGGAATGAATGTGAAAGAAAGAAATTAACAAAACAGAAGTCAAACTGGACAAAAAAAAAAGGATGCAAACCATGGTTTACTGGCTAACAATCTTTTGACTCCAATGCCACACCTCCTACTTTAGAAGACCATGATCTCAGGTGCAGCAAGGCACCAACACCAAGTGGCACCTTATGTTATTGGCACTCTTGTTAAAAGGTTTAGTCACTCTAATTACAACATTTCTGATGCTACCGAGCTATGCAGATGTGGTTTTATTTGCCAGGGTTTTTGAGTTTTGGGCCTGTGACACATCTGTGTCCACTACATTGGAAGTGGTAGCAGTTTCATTCAGTAATGTTCCAAGAATCTGAAATGTAATGTACATATTTGAAAGCTACATACCTTTTCTGGAGCAGGAGAAGTAGCTAGCAAAATGGTCCCAAGAACGTTATTTAAATTAAGGATGTGCGCTCTTCTGTTGAAATATTTTCACGTAATTTTCCAGCGCTGACAACAATGCAAGCACAGTTTCAGTCACCTCCATTGCACGAAAGTGAAAACAGGCTAATATCTCAAACTTAAGTGTAAAACCAAAAACCAAAATTTTGAATGGTTAAATAGAATGGAGAGAATATAATACATGAGCTAATGCTTCAAACAACAGGTTGTAGAGGATCATGTGTCAGACAGACAAAAGTTCTGCAGCCTCGATTAGAAGTAGACATTCTTCAGTGTGAGGCATCAGGTTATGAGGTACCCAGCACTGCATGTTATATTTTTGGTGCTACAGAATTGCCATTAAGTGTCATCAAAGTGCATTGCCTCTCAAGTGCAGCAGATTAATATGGAAATTATATGTTAATTATATTATAATTATTACCAGTTAATTTTCTTCATTTTTTTTTAGAAGAAATTCATTACATGGCATGGAAAGTGATACTTGGTGCCCTAAGGTGCATTTTGTACACATAATGCATTCCCTGCCATGAAATATGCATTTTGTGTTCAGGGAATTTTTGTACTCGAAATGTACTTCGAGACATTTAGTGCTCCATTTTAAAGCAATGAGACAATTGCAGGAGGGCACTGGGAAAATTGACTCTTTATAGCTGAGGCTGAGGAGAGGAGATTTACAGATTTGTAACTCCTCTTCTTCACTTAAACTCAGTGTTTGTCATTGCCATATGTTCATACAAAGATTCTTTGTACATTCCTTTCATGGGTCTTCCCCTGACAAGTTAAATATTCCTATTTAAGTCAGTTTGGTTTTTTCGACATTTCTTCAATCCTGTTCTTTATTGTATTTTTTCAAAATTAGATTTGTGTCTTTCCCCAGTTGGAGGCTTCTTTACATTATAAGTGAAAACAAATAACCCATCATGTAGTATTGTGATCACACATTCTCCCTTTCAGCCTTTTATACTGTTCCAGTGCCCCATGATCCATTTTAGTCCCTCAGATGACCTTTCCCCACAAACAAGTCCTTTTCTTACATTTTGGTGCAAATTAATTCAATCTCTTCTGTAAATGCTCCTTTAGTCATAGCTAATATCATGTGGTGTAGAATTAAAATAATAATCATATCCTGTACTCTTTAACTGCCTCTTGGCCAAAATATATGACCCAGTTTCTAGAGATGGTTATAAATGATGCGAGAAGTGTTACAAATAACATCATTTTCAAAACTGTTGACCTGTCCCACTACTATTCATACTATAGTATTCATACTTCAGTATGTTTCTGTTATTTTGACACTCATGCTTATCTTCAGTTAAACTGTCCTTTACTTTTTGGAATTTTCTGACTGACTAGTATGCTGTACTGAGCTATGTTGTCTTAGAGCTGTAATAATATGAGCTGTTGTAATATGGTTTGTTTTAACACTGATTACTGTGCTATAGTAGAAAAGCACATTAAAAAGAATGAATTTTGGTAGTAGGAGGATTGCAAGAGTTTAATTTGGTCTGTTGGGTACCCTTCCTTTTTATTTTTTCTTGCTTTGATATTTACTATGTTGTGAATCATAATGGTAAAATTCTCCCATTCCAAACCTAGAAGTGATGGTTGTGGTTTCTAATATCAATATACACTCACCAGCCGCTTCATTAGTTACACCTTGCTAGTACCAGGTTGGACCCCCTTTTACCTTCAGAACTGTCTTAACTCTTCATGGCGGAGATTCAACAAGGTGCTGGAAACAGTCCTCAGATTTTGGTCCTCATTGACATGATAGCATCACACAGTTGCTGCACATTTGTTGGCTGCACATCCATGATGTGAATCTCCTGTTCCACCACATCCCAATGGTGGTCTACTGGATTGAGATCTGGTGCCTGTGGAGGCCATTTGAGTACAGTTTGAGATGATTTGAGCTTTGTGACATGGCACGTTATCCTGCCACATTAAGCAGCCATCAGAAGGTGAGCACACTGTGGTCATAAAGCAAGGGGCATGGTCAGCAACAACACTCAGGTAGGCTGTGGAAGTTTAAACAAAAGTCAGTTGGTAGTAAGGGGCCCAAAGTGTGCCAAGAAAATATCCCCCACCACCACCAGACTGAACTGTTGTTGCAGGGCAGGATGGATCCAAATTGAGACTCATCAGACCAGGTGATGTTTTTACAATCTTCTGTTGTCCAATTTTGGTGAGCCTGTGTGAATTTAAGCCTCGGTTTCCTGTTCTTAGCAGACAGGAGCAGCACTCAGTGTGGACTTCTGCTGCTGTAGCCCATCTGCTTCAAGGTTTGATGTGTTCAAAGATGCTCTTCCGAGAACTGCTGCTCACTGGATATTTTCTCTTTTTCAGTAAACACTAGAGTTGGCCGTGTGGGAAAATCTCAGTAGATCTGCAGTTTCTGAAATACTCAGACCAACAACCAAAATATTGTGATGCTCAGTTTCAACTTCAGCAGGTCATCTTGACCATGTCTACATGCTTAAATGCATTGAGTTGCTGCCATGAGATTGACTGATTAGATATTTGCTTTAACAAGCAGTTGAACAGATATACCTAATGACATGGCCAGTGAGTGTATATCTCCTAGTCAATAACCCTAAAAGCATGAGCAAAATTTCAAATACTGAGGTTAAAATAAGTATAAGTAATCACAATGAGCCCAGCAACCCCAGCACCTGCTGTTCAAACATTCTGTTCACGAGGGGCAGCCAATCAGAAGAAGCCCACTATAAGATAACATGCAAAGCTCCTTTAGTAGTGTCCAAGAATAAAAAAATGTAACTTGAAATCAGCATAATGGCTTTATTTCTCTTGTAGGTTTGATCATCAAACCTAGCATCACTAGGATTAGCAGATCCTGGATCATCCAGTTCATATATTTTTTAAGTCTGAAGAACAGGCCCCAGGTCAGCCCTACTTACCTATGTTTGTTGTCCCTACAGCAGCACACTGTAGTAAAACACTTGAAAAGCACTCAGTCACTTTGGTTTATTATGATGTTGTATATAATAATTTCACTCCACTTGCCACTGAAATAATAATGGAATAACTGTCACCAAATGTATTCAGTTATGGAAAAAGTTAGATTGTTTTACAGTGCAGCTTTTTCAATCACAAATTTTCTCTTTAGTTTAATAGCCAGAACATGTTGGCAGCTAGTTTTATTTTCATTTTGCTCATTCATTTGTAAACTCTGTGCCATAAAGTAGTCTTAGCCATTTTACAAACCTGTTGAAACAAAATGATTAAGCGCTACAGGTGTTAAACTGCCAAACATTCATTTGTCTAAATTACCTTCCTCATCCATTACCTCTCTGGTGGTCAAACCAGCAAAATGTTTACATATATAGTATATAAAGAAAACACGGATTCTCTTGCTCACATCTCCTTCAAACAAGTGTCTGAAATCGGATAAATAACTCTAAGTAATCCATGATATGCTCCTCTTCAAATTAACTATAGTTAATATGTAATATCCGCTTGTGTTTATCTCAACAGCTTTGCTTCATGTGTCGCAGACAATTTTGGCTTGGAGGTGCATTTCTAGACACATTGTGCAACAGAAGCCTCACTGTCAGTGAGGATTACTGCATTTTATGGTGAGGGTTCCCCTCATGGGATGTCATTACTTTAAACCCTCCTGCAATACATCAATTTCTAATTAACATTTGCATACTAGATTGTAAGGGGTGCCTGAGAGGTGGAGGAGGGGGGGCTCGTACACATACATTTATGCTAATTAATTGAAATAAAATGAGCCTTGAGCGTAAGATAGGGTGGAGCAATAGAATGCTTCAACACCCAATGGGAGGGGAAGGCTGGATGCTCGAGTGCCGTCAGAGATGCCTGGTGCATCCAAAAACTCCAACTCTCCGGTGACTTGCAATAGCTCGTGGATGGTGCTAAATGTCTCTGTGGTGGAGGAACTTGTTTGTGTGTTGTAGTGTCCAAGACTGCACACACGGGCCATATCAGGGGCATTTCTTGCACAGCTCACAGCTCATTTTCCGTAATGAAACCATATGAAATCAGGAGGTTTTGGGGTGGAGGTTTGGCTTGTTATAGTATATTAGAAGCAAAAGCAGAAGGTAACAAAGATGCAAATCCTTTAGAGGGGTCCAGGTCTCAAATGACATAGTAATTAGACCACTGCACCTTGTTGCATGTGCCAAGCACCGAAGTTAGAAGGCATATTTTATTCATTTTATTCTCCCAATTTCAAAAGTTGTTGAGTCGATACAAATCACCCATATTAACTATTTAGGATTTTTGCTGAAAGTAACAAGTTTACACCCCTGCAAATGGTTTCACGGCTCTGATTGCAGCATGTTGTAAGTCATACAAGTGATGAAGCCACCTACTGCATGGTCCTGTCATTTTGCAGAAAAGATGGGACACATATTTAATTATTTCTCATGCTGGTTTGCTCTTTTGCTAGCTTAGTTTGTGTTTTAATGTTGGTTATTATGTCAGTATCTCATTATGTCAGTGCTGAATTTAAATAATTTTGTTGATATCGAATAAAGTTTGAAAATGTTAGCTGTTTCACAAGGTAACTTTAAAGCTAGGCATTTTGGTGGCTAGCTTTATTATGTGTTGCATGCCTCTAACTACAGGTCTGTTATTTAAAACCTGGTTGTTACAAGATATTGGGCTGGAGAGGCATCAGCTGAAATAAAAATAGCTAAAACTGACCCAAACTTTATATAAAGGGTAAGTAAAGTGAGCACTGTACAAGGTTAAAGGTGGAGCATCAGCACATCAAGTCAGGCGCACATCTGGGGGCTGGAGGATTTTTGTTATTTTTCTGACCACCCACCCTACTCGCTAGTTTTAGCATCCTACAACTTCTCTTCCCAAAATGAAATTCAAGTCATGTTTTTGACACATTTGAGAAGGTCCAGCGTACACTGCAGACAGGTCAGAACAGAACTTCCATAGAGCAATCTAGAAATAGAAGTCAGGAAGATCACAGGAGATGATCTTGAAGAAGATTTGCAAAGTTATCTTTGTAAGCCTGAAAACTTCATATAACATATAGCTGTTTACATTTTTGGATAAATGCTATGAGGCTCAAAGGTTTGTCAGATCAAAGAAAATAAATAATTAACTAAGCTAAAATAGGCTAACCATTTTAGTTTATTCTGTGAATATAATCTCTGTAAAAACCATCTCTTTCCCCAGTGTATATCAAAAATGTATAAAGGAAGATGTTTTATTGCATGGTTTGCAAGGTTTATGGTCAACATGAGTTCATTAGTCAAATATCAAATATCACAGCTGCCTCAGCCTTATAGCAGTGAAACATCATCATACCAAGTTAGTTACAATGCAAGAAGTGTTGCAAGAAGTGTTTTGCATGATATATGTGACATACAGAGAGTTAAACAAACTGTTGCCCCCTTGGGCCAGTCACCATAAATTAGAAAATGCCGGAGCTGAGAATTTATGCATCATTCCGCACATTTCCATTAAAATCCAATCAACAACATCCAGCTGATAAACAGACTGAGGCTGATCCATAATCCCTCCCCTCAGTTTCATCTTGGGAACAATTGTCCACAAGCGCAGCAAGATAATTTGACTGATAATATCTTAAATTAAACTATATAGAATCAGTATCTTACTGTTTTTAATTTGCAGTATACAGTCAGTAGAGGTTAGGTGAAGGAATGCATGTTTGTGCGAGATTCTGTGAGGGGTCATGACTTTGCTCCAAGCCAGAGGTCTGTTAAAATGAGAGCAACATCCTCTCAAATGTTGTTCTTGCCTCATCTGATTTTAAATTGGAATTAGGAGCTAACACATGATAAATTCCTACTTTGTATGCAGATCTGCAAATGCAAGCATTTTCTGAGTCAAGAATGGTACTCAAGGCATATTAATGGTTGGCTTCTGAAGCAGGGAGCAACAAAAACGACCCAAGCTCCTCCTCAGTAATCACAGCAATGTAGCTATATACACTAGACGGGTGTGAACTACCAAGCTATTTTTACAGCAGTGAAAATGGTCAGCTCTGCCACAACAGGAAAAGGTGCAATCACAGACCAATAATGGACGAGTGACAGCAGGTCCTGTGGGCTCAAGTTCATAGTGGGCAGATTTTTGGTAAGAACAGCAACTCAAGACTGTATTACAATGGCTTTTTTCTGTTCATATCATGGAAACTGGCATTTTTATACAGAGAACTTAATTGCCATCAGAAGTCAAATACTTTTTTGCATATTGTTCTTTGCTATTTAAGCTGCGTATGTTATATTTACAAGGAGTTGCTGCTGTAAGGTTAATGGGCTCCAGCAAATTGGCAGGTCTACAAAGAATTATCCCTTTGTGTTCCCCTTTAACCCTGCAGCAGGTTTCAACTTAGCATTATTTTTGTTTTTGCAGCTCACAAGTTTATAGAGCTTTGAATCAGTCCCATTAAAGTCGATGAGATGTTGATTCCACAGCTTGGTTTTAAAGCGACTTAAGTATTTAGCAGCCTAGAAGACGAATGACAAATAGTTGATAGAGACCATCTCAGAAAGATTCTAAAAAATTTTAACTCTGGATATTTTTTTGCTGTAAACTTATCTACAGACCTAAGGTCACAAAGTTTCCTTTCAATATGTGGTTAAGCAAAAATCCCAGCGGAATTACTATATGCGAATGACTCCAAAGTCACTGACATCAATCATATTGTGGGGCAACCATATCGAGGGGCAAGATATTAATATCATTACTGGGCCATAACTGTCAGCCCTATATTATATCTATGTTTAAGGTCACATTAAATAAGCTCAGTAAATTCAAAGGAATAGTTTGGGTGACTGAAATATATCCCCGTCCTCTTGTTTCACAGTACTGACACGTGTGGTTCAAGGACAACAGGACCTATTCATGTTCCTAGAAATAATTCACCTGTTCGTAGTACAAAGAATCTGCTCCCCCTTTGGGATGAAATTACATGTTGTGTGTCAAGTTGAGGCAGAGTAATACGCTCTGATTATCAAGCAATGCACCGAATCTTCGACTATCTCCAAGGAATGCTAATCACTCTTCTATTGGATTTTTCTGTGACGCCTGCCATTAATCCTCACCACAGTCTCATGTGATGAAACTGCGGCACTCTTTTGAACGTAATTAACTCCCATGATCGCTTTTGAACCTCACTGCATTGAGTGCTCTGATCGAGAGAAATTATACCAGGCTATTGCGAGTATTTAATGGACCCACGAGTGTCAATTAATCTAGAGAAGCTTTTCATTGCAATTTCTTTTCATGTCCACTAGCCCAGGTTTTATTAAAAAGCTCTTGTAGCGAGCCTCTGCTTTTTGAAATGAACAGCCTTCTAAGGCATTACAATAACCGGGTCCTGTTGTGCTTAGCCTGAGGGTGGTAGACCTCCATCATTAGCACTGACATTTTTCACTTCTGACTGTATTGATTCCTACTAAAGATTTTGGTTTAGCTGTTTTACGTTGGATTTTAATACAGTGTAGTGTTTACAGTGTTTACCAATGCATTTAATTTCAACACTATTACAAAAGTGATGAATACATCAGACCTTCTGTCCTACTGCAGTTCCTATCATACCACTCTGGCACCTGTTTGAGATGGATATTTACCTGGCTGTTCAGTCTAGTAGGTAAAAAAAAATCTTAAAAACGAACTTTCTGCAGATGCACATACAGACACATTCAGACTGAAAGCCTCAGTTTTTTTATGTCACCATCCATGTTTTCATTAACTTATTCGCATGAGGGCAATAATGTTGGCCACAAATAACAGTTGTTTTAACCCCTCAAACAAGTGAGCAGTATTTATTTATTTTTGGTGAAGTGGACAACACACATATAGGTGACATTTTGTTGTTTTGTGTTTTTTCACAAATAATTGCATCGAGTTTGATGTAGTTTTCAGCCTCTATTTTTTGTTGTTGTTAGATCTGGAAAGTGTTGTGGGTTGTCCTGAATCCCTATTGTAACACAGTATTAACTTTAGTATGAATGCCAGCTGTAGCGAGCTTAAACAGTCAAGATGATTTCATGTCTGCAAATGTTCTGTCAGGCTGGTGATGAGCACTGATATTACAGCATCTGGCTGAACAATTATTCCCGCAACACTCAGGGGAGCTTTGAGATTATGTTGCGTTCCCCTAGTGAGCAGTGCAGCAAGCAACTCTCTAATTCAGTGTCTCCAGAGGGAAGCGGAGATGCTGAAAACAAAGCACAGCAACAGATTGTGCTAAATGACAGGTTTTCTGGTATTACGTTTTTCAAACCATATGTAGTCATGTTCACTCTAGCCCCATTTACCCACTAGTTTTGAGATACTAGTTCTCATGTTTACATTATTACACATTTGACACATTATTACAATAATGTGTCAAATACATTGGAGGAACCAATATAAGTAATTCCATTAGTTATATTTCTCTTTGTGCTTGCATGACATTTCTCAAAGTTCCCGTGGATATTAATGTATCAGCATAAATTTAAATCATAGGAAAGATTTGCATACATTTTTGCAAAATAGCACTTCTTTGTTTTGTTTTTTTTTTTTGTTGTTTTTTTTTACATATACTTTGGAAGCTATGTTTTCAGATTGACTGGATTGGTTTATTTGGTCTTACCCGAAGGAGAAGTGAAGTGTTACAGCTCTACTTTTTCAGCCCACATTTTCGTTGCCAAGTACCTGCAGCCCATCATCATTGCATTGAGGTTACCAATGCTCTACTGTGAGTATAGCCCCGCTGTTATGAGCTGCACAGACTGACTCCGAAGTACAGGACAACAAAGCTTTGTTGAAGACAGATGTGCTGTGAAAACTCAAGTCAGTAGAAAGTTTGCAAACCATATTTAGTGAAGGAGATTAAACTGGGGGGGGTTATAGCTGATTAAATCTTTTGAAGGGGTATCAATTACAGGAAAGTGTTGATCAGTGTCCTCTCAGAGATGGTAAATTATTGATGTAATTTCACACTGTGACCACTTTGCTGGTTTTAGGAAATTAATTCATTTAAAGCTACCTTAAAGGATAAATACAATATATATATATATACACTAAGAAAATGTGTGTCCTCGACCACTATCTGATATTGTACGTAAATGTCTTTGAGTAATTTGTATTTATAGGTATTTTCAGTGGGAGCTCTTGATCCTGCCAGATGGTTTTTTTTATTGTTGTTGTTGTTGTTTTTTTTTTTAATGTGGTGAGGGGGTGTCAGAGGAACAGGACTGGCACCAGCTTAACAGATAATTGTTAAATATTCACCAAATCAGTCTTCCAGAGTTTGCCCAGCTTCTAATCAAAAAGCATGGTGGGCATCTTGAGTAAGTGATGCATAGCTAATGACTTGGTGATTAATAGCTTGGCACAGGCATGAATGTGGTTGATCCAAAGATTGGGGGGGGGGCTTGAAGACAAAGACCCTGCAATGTTCTGTGACATGTTGAAGGCCATGGAACATTGTCAAGGCATCGCTTCTATAAAAGCCATCTAATTAGTGGAGTAAAGCTCAATGCTGGTTGTGTTAATAAGTGATGGGTGTTAATTAGGTTTGTCCAGGCATATGGAGATTTGCTCTCTGGATTAGCATGCCTGTGACAACAAAGAGGGGATACACAGTTGGTTTAGTTTGCTGACTCTCATTGACTACAAGGCTTCTATGATGGCAGAGTGTCCAATCTCTGGTTGGTATTTTGATTAATAATATTCAGTTAAAGGTCTTTTGGGTTTTGTAAAGGTCACAATTTCATTCCTCTTGACAGTGAGGTGACTGTTTCTGATCGTTTTCACCCTCCATTCCACAAGTGCCAGCCAAGAGATGAAAAGACACTAATTACTGACCCCTGTTCACATCAATACCTTTTTCATTTAAATAAGGGTCAGTGGTTTCCTCATCTGTATGCAAGCTACACAAAGTAGTTATTAAATACCAAGAGATTTTCTTACCCAGGTCACAAGAGCTGATAAATGAAATCTGCCGCTGCATCTAAGGATCCCCCCGATGTGAGAAACAGCAGTACATGATGCCATTATCCCATACTGTGCGCCTAGCTAAGACAGATGGTCCTGGGGGACCAGCAAAGCATTGCCATCAACCTCCCTCCTCTCAGTGAAGAGACTATTGGTGGAACCAGCACTGTACTGGGCTAATATTAGCCAGAGATAAGGACACCTGCAGAGTGAGGACATTTGGCATCAGCTAGGGATATAGGGAAACCTTCAGTCCAGTTATATATAGCCTGGAGAAATGAGAAAGGGAGGCCTACATGCTGGGATGTTCTGTCACTTGCTCCCCTGCCTTGAAAATGTGTCTCTGTGACGAAATTGATGCCCTTCAGCATATGATTGTATTGTAGCCTACCCAGGATCTATTCTCTATATAGGCTTTTTAAAATATTGGCATCTTTAATTTGAAGTGAAATTTTTTTTAATTGTATAAGGGTAAACCTGTTTAGTTCATTCATTTGAGGGTGTCATGTCTTATGTATACGAGATACAAAAAAAACTTTCAGAATGTACACCAGGTTTTTAATTTGGCTGATCTCCCCTTCAAGATCATCCCCTTTTCCACCTCTGGACTGCTTCTGGAGTTGCTGCTATTTTCGAAATCCTTCCTGGAAATCCTGTTCTGTCCACTTGTAATGCAAATCTTCGACTTCACCATCAACCTCAAAGAGCCAACATCAACTTCTGTGTCAAACTGACAAGACTGTAATGACGATGGTGATGAGAACAGGCTACAACACTGCCTAGCCAGAATGTGGCATATTTCCAACAGTCACAGGGTTATGAAGTGTAAATGAATACCCAAGACTAAGGCTGTCATCTTACAGTTGTACTGTAATGTTGTGGTACATTTGAGAAAGGAGTTAAAATGTGCACAAATGGCAAATATCCACTTCTCTTTCAAACTGACCTGAATTTCATTGCTGGCGATGATCCTCCACATATCCCCATCCCTATCCCCAAACTGCTTGTGCCTCATTTTCAGATACATTCTGCTAGAGACATCCAGGCTATTCATCAAACCACTATACCACACTGAAGCACAGTGTGCCTATCATGTTGGGCACACCTAGCCTGTAATCAGTGAAGTGCTCCTCTCCCCTTCATGCATATTAATTTAAGGCAGGATTCAGCAAATGATGGGAGGAATAATGAAAAGTATGACTTTCTAACATGCCTGTCATCTGTAGCTTTTCCTGCAATATTTGGTGTTTGTTTTTATGGTATTTTGTTGTTTGTTTTTTTTTTGTTAGTTTTTTTTAAGAACCATATGATAAATAAGAACTGTGACCTATCCCCTTCTGTCAGTCGCCCAAGTCATTTTGGCTCAGTTACAAGTGTCTCTTGTGCTTTTGCTTATGTTTGCACACCATGAACTGCTCATTAAAGCCAATAAATGCATTAAAATATAAAGAATCAAAATAGATGTAATCCTGGTTTGGTGTCAAGTGAGTCAGCCGGCCAGAGGATGTTCAGCATAGAAGAAGAAGACTATCAGAAATTTCTTACATCCATAAGCTTTAATCTTTAAGTGTTAGCTGATATCAAATTTAAGAAGTCATTCCTCATTAAGAGTAGTTGGTACAAAGTGAATCTACATACAGGGGTCCTGGAGAGACAGCTCTCACTCCCAGAAGAGGTTAGCTTTAAGACAGCTTTAAGTACAAATTTCCCTTCAGTATCACATTATTGCAGACTGCAATTATTTGGACAGTCACTCATTTTTTGTTCTTGGGGCTTAGGCTTGTTCAATATTGACTTTAACCAGCTCAAATTAAAGTTCAGCTTGGCACTTTAATGTAGTATTCATTATTTCATTATTTCAAATTGAATGTGCTGAAGCACAAAGCATGAAGGACACATATTGTGTTAGGCTGACAATTAGGCTGAAGAACAACGTACATTAGATGCATGCTCCTTCACGTATTATATCCTTAAAATTAAATATGGGTAGACAAAAAACTTGCATGCTGGGTCAGACACTTCACCCTCAATGTGCTTTTACATATTCATATCACTTTAGCTCCTGAGGTTGCGGTGAAGGCCTCCATGGATTAGGCTGTTCCATTGCATTGTCCCAATACTCAGTAGGATTGAGATCTGGGGAGTTTGAAGGCTGGGTCAATGCCTTGGCTCATTGCTGTGTTGCTCAAGCTGGTCCTGAGCAGTTTTTATGGTGTGGCAGGAAACTGTTGTGGGAGGCCGCTGCCCTCTGTAGTTTTGTTGGTCTGGAACTAACAGCCACATGCATGCCAAGGCCCAAGGTTTACTAGCAGAACATTAGATTGTAATGAGATGATCAGTGTTTAATGTTATGGCTCATGGGTGTACTTGATATTTGTTTTCTCTCACAGCCTGTTTAGTAACTGTCAATCCTTGTTTTTTTCCCCTCAAGTGTGTGATTCACACGAGTCTGCCTCCCATCTTACATATTATCAACACACCTGAGGGTGTAAATGTGTGTGCTGAGAATGAGATAACCCTTGTTGTCGGTATGATTTAGAAGGTATGTAAGTGAGGAATGGGCATGGATTATGACTTGGATTTACAATAAAATTATTATTAAATTTGTGTTATGGTTTTGGTGACACAGAAGGGCAAGATTAAAACCTTACTTTAAGATGGATCCTACCTGCATAAACCTAATAAAGGATCATCACAGTGGTGGAAATATTTTAAAAACTGTTTTTGTTTTGTGCATGAACAAAAAAACTCTCTTTGTGTATTCTAAAAAAATGTCAGCGAATACTTTATTTTATTGTTTTTGGCAACAAAATTAACACCAGTGAGGGTAGCAAGTCTCGTTAGCTAGAAAATCAAAACTCAGTGATGCATTTGAATGTAGTTAGGTATACTGATTAGCTGCTAGCACAGTTAGTAGCTGTTGACTAATAAATGTGACAAGTGTCAGCAAGTTAGATGACTACATTTCCAAGAAAGTGACTAATTTAGTAACTTGCTGGTCAGCTGTATTTACAGGAATTTCACAAATGCTTATGTCCTGGATCAGCGATGGGTGAAATACTTGTGTATCCAGTGTGTCATAACTATCAAGTGACATGTCTCTGTGTCTTCATAAAATGATACATGTGTGAGGAAAATTATGCACTCTGTGAAGGTGCTGAGAAGCTTGCGTGCACTTGCATTGTGCTTGTTCACATCATGGCCACACATCTGTGGAGGAGGCTAAGTAATCTGTTGGTCTCGTCTTAGTTGCACATGTACTCAAACATACATGCACGCACGCACGCACACACACACACACACACACAAACACAGTCCGTCTGGTCACCGGCTGCTGTCATCTGCTGGCACGAGCACACACCAGCTCGTGCCCTCTGGGAGGCCTGGAGGGCTGTGGGTGGTAGGGCAGGTTTTCTGGCAGGCCTTTGGCTCTTCACCCAGCACACTGGGCTGTCTGTCTGAGCCTCTTTTCCTGTCAACTCAAGGACTCCTCTATCAAGTGTCTGTCACTGTTACTGTCTGTCTGCCTGTGCAGATAGCAAACAGATGTCTAAGTCAGAGTTGAGTGAGTGACATGGCATCACGTTGAGGGTGGATGGGATTATGCAGCATGTAAAAGGATTACAAGTGAAATGCTAGCGGTTGTCTGCTGCTCTTGATGTGGCAAAAAACACAGTAGCCTTCTTGGATTATCAGTGATGTCAAGAGCATTTCACTGCTTTTGAGCCAAATCTGCATTGACAACCTTTTAGGGATGACTATGCATTTCTAAAATGCAAAGCTAATACCTTTTGAGGGGACTGCTGAAACCCTAAATGCCCATGTAAACCTTTAAGGTTAAAAAAATTCTCTCTTACACCCACTGCTATTTAGCTCTACATATAGGCCTACAAGCATGTTTTACAGAAAGACTTCTTTGCAACGTCTACTCTTTCTCCAATTTGTTCAGGTATTTTCTCAGCTGTAGTAATCAAACCTGTCATTTCCAGCATATCTCATACTGTTGCTCCAATTATGGATTGTTGTGGTAATAGAGAGACATGGCACTCAAAGAATTTTAAATTAAAATCAGTGCCAGAAATTCCATGTTGCAAAGATGCTGGCTGTCCTCCCTCTGCCCCCAAAGAGCCAATCAGCAGCTGAATTGGGAAACAAATGATCCAGTCATGTTGCATTGCACTGTCCAAGCGTACAGTAGAGGTTCATGACAATTTTATGAGGGGTGGCAGCCATATTTACCTCGCCGCAAAGATTTTGGTAAGTGTGCTTATTGTTATTTTCTTGACTTACTCTAACTATAACGTAAATGAGCAAGCCAGAGACGTTGAATGTGTCGGTACTCTGGATTGAGCAGTTAATGAAGCAACTTTACCCTTGTGTAGTAATTGATGTATAACTAATGGGCAGGAGGAGAAGTACAGAGCACTAGTGGATGATTTGTGGAGTGGTCTGGGAGGAATCATCTGCTTCTGAATGTGAATAAGACCAGAGAGATGGCGACTGACTTCAGAACGAAGAGGACGGTTACATGGCCTGTGTCTATCCTGGGACAGGATGCTGATGTGGAGGAGTACCTGGGCGTCCACATCAACAACAGGCTGAACTGGAAGACCAACACAGAGGAGGGAAACAAAAAGGGGAAGACCAAGCTCTGTTTCCTAAGGAAGCTGAGATCCTTCAACTTGTGCAGCAAAAGGCTGGAGACTTTCTGTCAGCTGTGGCGAGCACAGTGCACATTGCTGTGGTCTGCTGGGGGAGCAGCATCGGAGCTGATGACACCAGCAGACTGAAAACTCTGATCAGGAAGGCTGGCTCTGTGATTGGCTTCAAACTGGACACTTTTGAAGCTGTGGTGGAGAGAAGGTCACTGAACAAACTGCCATCCGTCGTAGATAATCTGACCACACTCTGTCTGACAGAGATCTGCCATATGCTAATAATAATAATATAGTTCATTAAATATCCTCCTCCTCCAAATTTGGGATACATAAAGTATATCTTAACTTGAAAATATAACTTTTCTGAGAAAAAACAAACTTTTTTAACCTTAATTTGGAGCAAAGTCACCAAACGTTTTAAGTGTATTATATTTTATTTTATTGTATTTTTATTCATTTATTTATTTGTAAATCAAATTTGATTTGTGATACCCAACATGCAGTTTTTCTATGTCCTGGTGACCGCTGAAATTAGAGTCGTGGCACTATCCACAAATAACTGCCTGGAGGCAACCAAAATGACTGCCAAGTGTTGAGACTTCCTTCCTTCCTTCCTTCCTCCCACAATGCAACACACCTTATCTAACAGTGATATCATTAGGAGTAAGTAAGTCATCATTAACAATCCTGAGATCCATCAGTGTTATTAGCTAATTTTAATTTTTGAGTTATTCCATTTTCCTTTTTTTATCTGACATTTTTTGTTTTGTTTTTCAAAATTAAGAGAAGAGTTTGTATCTTATCTTATTATGTATAATTTTCTTCTTATAATGAGTATTGTGAGAGTTGTTCTTGATATTTGAGACAAAGTAAACACATATAGTGTATGTGTTGCACTTTACATGCTAGAGGAAAGCTTTAACAATTGTAAATCGGCTGGATTATTATAAACCAACACATGCACTATTTATTTAAATAAATGACAGTTTTTGATTTACTTTGTCTTAGCATTTATTATTGACAAAGCACAAAATTATTTACTTCCTAATTTAATACTGAGGTTGCTTTAAATGACTGAGGCAGTGAGCTTGGGGGGATTGGGTATCTATAAAAATATAGATAGGAGTAAGAACAAATATCAAAACGTGTTCCTTATGAAGAGCCTGGTGAGTGTATATAATTCAACAAAAGGATAATTTAATCTTGAGATGTTTCACCGGGTGAAAAATGCAACTGTAACCCAACAAACCAATTATCATTAACTTCACTAGTTTTTCTAGTGTTTTCTGCTGAGACTATTTTTGCATCAAAGGGAATTCATAGTCATAATGTGAGTGTTGAGATTACAATGAAAAAAGGATGGGCATCAGAGCAGACTTCCCCAAAGTCTGAAAAGTGTAGTGTAACATTAATAGAGTTGTTTTCTGTTCTTTGGACATTGTTATCTGTTGTTTTACTGGAGGGAGAGTGGGGCTAAATATGTGGACAAAGCATTAATCATTTTGTTGATCGTCTTACATCAGTTCTGCATATGACGCTGGATACTGTGGCTCCTCTGAAAAAGAGAGCTTCAAATCAAAAGAGCTTGACCCCGTGGTATAATTCAGAAGTGCGTGCCTTAAAGCAGATAACTCGTAAGCTGGAGAAGAAATGGCGTTGCACTCATTTAGAAGGCGCTCGTCTGGCCTGGAAAAATAGTTTGTTGCTGTATAAGAAAGCCCGTCGCAAAGCTAGGACATCTTACTATTCCTCACACTCTGAGTTAACTTCAATAATTATTTCCTCTAAACCATCAACATGTCTATTGGACCCCATCCCTACAAGATTGTTCAAAGAAGTCCTACCATTAATTAATGCTTCAATCTTAAATATGCTCAATCTATCTTTATTAACGGGCTACGTACCACAGGCCTTTAAGACGGCAGTAATTAAACCATTACT